>CM034303.1:0-16090 GCA_019925795.1 Dendrobium chrysotoxum
TCATGCTCGGCTAGCAAACATGGGTGTGTGTTTATGAGCGCTTATATGTGACATTTACGTGTGAATTGTGTACGTAAGTTTTATTATCATGTATTTTGTTTGTATATGAGCCTGATCATCTTTGTAGCTTTATTTTCATAGGCATTATTAATTGATTTTCCTTCAACTTCAACCCAACTTAATGAGTTTAGCACCTTCTTCCCATATTATGCTTCATAGGGTATCATTTGATTATTGAATTAATGACTATTATTGTACGCAAATTCTATTAATTAGAATATAGTCTTCTAAGCTACCGCCAAAGTCCAATACAACACTTTTTTTCTAATTAACCATTTGTTAGTGGATAAAATGTTGTACTGAGATTTAACTTTATACAAAAATATCATGTTTGTGCTTCCATTGTCTTGAAGTAAATCTCTCATCTTTGTTGGATCTATTATCTTTTATCTTTGGAATACAATGCAACTTGGCAATCTCTTTTACATATTAGCTCGTTAATAATTTTCTATTGAATTCATTTGCTTGATAATGTCATGATGACCCTATCTAGATATTGGAAAATCCCTTAACAAAATCCATTGCAAAATTTACTTTTTTCTTTGTTAGGATAGTAATGACAGGAATAACCCACTTTAGCCATTGGTGTTCAGCCTTCATTGTTTGGTAGATTTCATATTTGACCATATATTTCAACTTCTTGTGTGGTGTATGTGAATTATTGTGCATGAGTGTAATTATTGTGTGCTTTTCTGTATGTATAAATTACTGGCTTATGCATATGTCTATGTGCTTACATGCATGCATGAGTCCATCCCCAACTCTTAATTACGTAAGCATGCTGTCTGAAGTGGTTCGTCTCAACCCACTACTTATTTAGGAAGAAAATTGAAGGAGAGTTGCGGTGCTAACTGTGTTACTATTTGTGTGTGTGAACTATGCGTGTTCATTTGATTGTAATTGTGTACATGTGTGTTTGAACTCTTCTATGCGTGATCTATATGAACTATCTTTAGGCATGCAGCTTGCCCAAGAGCGCTTATGTGTGGGGTATGTATGTGCGAACTATGTGCGTGAGGGTAGCACCTGTTTATTTCTACATAAATGGTGTTTATGATATCATGAATATATGTTTGATATGCATGTATATGTATCAACTGTATATTTGTTTGTGAATGATGTGTGCTCATGCATGAGATATGTTTGGATAAAAAAATAATAAAAATAATATATGCTTGTACGTTTATTCGTGTATGTGTTTTAAGCATGTGTGTGTGCATGCATGCTTTTATTATGTATGCGCATTTTTTTATTACACTTTGTTGAGTTTTGACTAAAAAAAGTTGCGCTATTAATTAGTTGTAATTGATATAGCTAAGTATGATTTCCTAGTTGATTTAGGTATAATTGACGTATGCATGTATGTGTCCATGTGCATATGTAATTGAATTGTGTTTGCTTATGTGAAAGATGTGTGAGCTGTTTGAACTATTTATGTATGTGCTTGTATGTGAATTTTTTCAGTGCAATGTAATTATGTGTTTTGAGAGATTTATGTTTGTGTGCATGTTGTGTCCATATGTGTTTAAAACTCATTTTTATGTAAACTCTCTATGCATGGGGGTTCATTGCTCGGCTAGCAAGCATGGGCGTGTTTCTATGAGCGCTTATGTATGACATTTACGTATGAATTGTGTGCGTGAGTTTATTATCATGTATTTTTTTTATATGAACCTAATCATCTCTGTAGCTTTATTTTCTTAGGCCCTATTATTTGAGTTTCTTTTAACTTCAAACCAACTTAATGGAGTTTAGCACCTTCTTCCATATTATGCTTCATATGTCATTTGAATATTGAATTGATAACTATTATTGTACACAAATTTCTGTTAATTAGAATATGGTTTTCCAAGCTACCACCAAAGTCCAATACATATAATTCTTTCTAATTGTCCATTTGTCTGTGACTAAATTGTTGTACAGAGATTTAACTTTATACCAAAATTTTTATATTTATGCTTCCATGGTCTTGAAGTAAATATCTCATCTTTGTTGGATACTATTACCTTAGGAATACAATGCAACTTGACAATCTCTTTTACATATTATATCATTAATTTCTCTACTGAATTCATTTGCCTGATAATGTTATTATGACCCTGTCTAGAACTGGAGAATCCCTTAACTGTTGAGAAATGATAGTAAGACCTTTGGTAGGTAGTAAGACCTTGTATACTACAGTTAAGCTGACACTTGTAATCAAATAGAATTTACTTTTCAACTCATACTTGATCACTTTTAGCTCAATTAATTTATGTGCATCAAATCATACACATACCATCTTGTCATATTAATGGCTTCTTTATCGACGAACTCGTCAATTTTTTCTAAAGCAAACATGCCCTCATTTAGGGATGTTTAAAACGCTGAATTAGTAGTATCCACTTAATGAAGAAGACCTAAATCAATGGTCTCTTCCGAAGGTAGATAAACATCTTATCTACTAAATAGCATCTTGATTTCAAAAGAAAATCTTCCATAAAAATTATGGAACAGTCGATAACAATCGACTCAATGGAAAAAAACTATTCCATTACTCTGCTATGACGATCTTCAGACGTATATGGAAGAGTTTAAATATATCCATATTGGATTAATTCAGACCGCATTTAAACCACTCATTCTCAGAGGGTTAAATGCCTCCATCCTCACATGTTTAAGGGATGGATGATGCCTAAACTGGGCTCAATTCCTTATGGGAGTTATGGAAACTAGCCTGTGCCATAGCCCAATCTACTTTAATATGTTTCCAAACCTCAGTCTCTCTATGACTGATGTTTATCTATATGAAGCTATAAAACTTCATTTACAATTACATGATTATGACTTTTTGCCAGGATCTAAAACTATCGCTTTAGTTTATAGAATCCATTTTAAAGTTATGAATACTCTAAGTCCTAGAGTGAAGAAAGTGGTTCAATCAAGTAGTCGAACTACTTTGATCGAGACAAATTTATTAGCTTCTAACATAGCTATAAATAGAGTAATAAAATGGAATGAAATTACATTTCCAGAGCAATGTACACTTCCACAGGCCATTACTCCAAAACTTATTTTCAACCAAGAAATCTTTTTTGAAGAAGAGAAACTCCTTCTCAGATAATTATTTTGCTATCTTAGAAAAATTAAATGAACAAGGAAAAGCCACTATTCCTTTTTTTTGTTCTTTGGTTCGTTAATCAATTAACAACCAATCTCAGAATGCTTAGCCAAAAGGGGCAAGATTCAAAAGGTTCTAAAAAAGAACTAATAATGACACCATTCGGGACTGTCTCAATAGACCCCTAAGCAAGTACATAATTAGTTATTCTAGTGAAACAATTAAATTTCACCAATAATACTCTTCAAATAATTCAAGAACATTTAGAAAAAATTGAAAACAAAGTAAATCTAATCAATATTAGATTAGACAAATTAGAAGCTGCCAAAGAACATAAACCAACATCTTCACAAAATGTTTTAATAGCAACCAAGCCTGCTATTAAATTACCTCCACCTTCAAAAGTTTAATTTAATGAAGGTTTAATCATCAAAGATTTAATTAAAAAAATTAAATCTCAAAAAGTAACCACTTTAGATGAAAAAGCATATAATGAAGATTCTTCTTAATATGAATCTGAAGCATCAATTTCCTCAATAGAGGAATAATTTAAGCAAACTAGCTTAAATATTAATGCAATGGAACCTCCTCCTATGGAAATACAAAAATTAAAATATCCCAAAAAAAGGGTAGACAGGTACTATTATAATAGATCTACCCTGTTGATCTTCTCTACGAAGAAGATGAGGTACAATTGATTACCTACGATCCAAGGCAATTGTACGAATAGAATTTTGATGGCCTAGCAGACTATCAAATACACAAAACTGTACAACGTATGCTGATATATGTGACGATTGTACAATATGTGACGATTGTACAAAGTAAAGGAAATTATCCTTGGAAAGTAGTAAACATTATTACAATAGGATTTATTGGTGTTCTTAAAGGATGGTGGGATAATTATTTATCTCAATCTATGGAAAATGATATTCTAAGTGATAAGAGGTTAGATGATCCTTCAAAACATAATGAAATTTTTCTTTTCAGTAGTTTGAACTGGCATCTGGAATATTCACAACTCTTGTCAAAAATACGTCTTTATACCATCTAAATTATGATAAAGATGGACATTTTAGTTTTTGAAGTAATGATCGTATTTGTTCGCGATCATCTCTCATGTATCCTAAGAAATGTTCTAGGATATTGTGTATAAGGGTAAAGGCCGCTTCGTCATTTTTATTACATATCAATTTCCTCAATCAAAAAATTCATACAAAGGAAATTGAAATTAAAATTCAACTTCCTAATATTCAAAAGAAAATATTACATTTTCATAATGAAATTAAATCACAAATTTGTGGTGATAATCTCATTAGCTTTTGGGATAGAAAAATTTATTGTGTTAAATTACCATATATAGAAGGATTTGATGAAATTCAAATTCCCACTATGGCAAGACCATCTCAGATGAAAAAATTACCATGAAGAGTCTGAGAAGACTCTGAGAGCTAATCTATATTTTCTGAGTGAAAAAGAGTCTTGAGCTCCTTATCACTCCTATCAACAGGAGTATAGTCTGCCTTGTTAGAAGGCAGACTAAGTTTGGACACTAAATGAGGGCATGTTTGCTTTTTGAATAGTTTTAACCTTCGCCACCAAAGGTAAATGATAAACTTAGAAATCCTAACGATCAAATCCTATATGAGAATATTCAGAATGTATAAAAGTAGGATTAACTCTATGTAATGATCGCATTCATTCGCGATCATCTGTCATGTATCCTAAGAAATGTTTTAGGATATTGTGTATAAGGGATAAGACCGCTTCGTCATTGACAGTTTCAGACGAACAAAAGAATCAAATGATTCAATAATAAGAAAAACCTAGACCTGTAATAATTTTACCCTGACAGACGAACAAAAGAACCAAATGATTCAAATCCTAGGTTAGGTCTCGGATCCCCGAACTATAGATCAAATTTTAAAATTATTAGGAGAAAAATCAAAGGATAGCATTTTAGATAAAATGCCTAAAACACCTACATATTTTATGAAAGAAGTATGGATCGTATGAAAGTAAAAGAAGCAGATTTGTATCATCATCTACTTCTCCCGGGGGACTAAGTGTCTTAATGGCACCAGGTTGCCATGGAGAACGGCACAACGCCACGTATATAGATTACAATATACGCTTTGACTAACGTAGATTACAAAAATTATAAATAGTAAGCAAAGAAAGTTACGGCTTGATTGAGAGGCTTGTAATACTTTATTAAGAAGCTTGTAATTTCTATACTCAGTCAAAATATTTATAATTTATATTTATAGAAATTATAAATAGTAAGCAAAGAAAGTAAGAAAGAAGCAATTTAATATATAAAAGGCTTTGTGCATGGCTTGCACATAAGTCCAATAATTAAATAAATATCTTTTAGGAGGTTTTCCTTTTACTTTTGCATACTCCATTGATTGAGTTTGGAATGGAGTGAGTCCCCAATCTTTTGGATGAAATATTTGTAAAATATTTGCTCTACTAAAGCAATAGTTTCAGATCCTTGATTGATTAGACAAACTAGAGCTGCCAAAGAACATCAACTAGCATCTTCACAAAATGTTTTAATAGCAACCAAGCCTGCTATTGAATTACCTCCACCTTCAAAAGTTCAATTTATTGAAGGTTTAAACATGTGAGGATGGAGGCATTTAACCCCCGAGAGTGAGTGGTTTTAAATGCGATCTGAGAATAATCAGTGAATGTAAAAAAGTAGGATTAACTCTATGTAATAATATACGAATGAATAAACAATTAAAAAGAGAAAGAATCTCTGAAAGAAAACAATTAGGAGCTTTCTGTGAGCAATTTTGCCTGCACAGGACCTCTATCTCGTAAAGTTATAATATATGATATTATAACTATACTACAACTGTATTATATTTTACTATAATATACTATAGTATACTATATTATATTATACTATATTATACTATACCAACCATTAAAAAGGCAGAAGAGTCATACGCACTGAGGCTTGCCTCAAGGCGAGGCGGAGCATCTGCGCATCGAGGCTTACGCCTCATAGTGTCCGGCAGAGCGTGCGCTTTTTTGAACAGGGCGTAGGCTTCGGTTCGTAACGCCTCGAGGCGAAACGAGGCGCCACTTCGATTTCGATTTGTAGGTATATACACCGAGTGGCGAGAGTCGTATAAGAGTCGAGTATTAGGGTAACATACCTGCTTCTGCTTCTGCTTCGGGAGAGAACTGAAAGGCGAACTCTGCCGACTTCGACGACCATAGTTCGGTCTAGTTCGAACGTAGCTGAAGGCGAGCAAAGGTAACGATTTATCTCTTCTTCTTCTCCTGCTTCTCGGAACGTAGCTGGAGGCGAGCAAAGGTACGATTTATTTCATCTTCTTCTCCTGCTTCTCGTAATCTTCCCGTCGTCTGCTTCCCGTAATCCTCCAGTCGTTTGCTTCATTGTTCGCTTCTTCTTCTCCTGCTTCCTGTAATCGAAGGTTCATTTTCCACGACTAGGTAACGATCTTTCTTCCCGTTATTTGCTTCATCTTCGCCTGATCGTCGACTTCAGCAGCCACCTTCTTCACGACATCCACTTACCTCTCCGCCGCAAAGGTATCGATTTATTTCCCCTTGCTTCCTCTCCGCCGACTATGTCCATGCATGTTTAAACTTATTTTTATATAAACTATCTCTTTATGCATTAGGGTTCATGCTCGGCTAGCAAACATGGGTGTGTTTTTATGAGCGCTTATATGTGACATTTACGTGTGAATTGTGTACGTAAGTTTTATTATCATGTATTTTTGTTTGTATATGAGCCTGATCATCTTTGTAGCTTTATTTTCATAGGCATTATTAATTGATTTTCTTCAACTTCAACCCAACTTAATGGAGTTTAGCACCTTCTTCCATATTATGCTTCATAGGGTATCATTTGATTATTGAATTAATGACTATTATTGTACGCAAATTCTATTAATTAGAATATAGTCTTCTAAGCTACCGCCAAAGTCCAATACATACACTTTTTTCTAATTAACCATTTGTTAGTGGATAAAATGTTGTACTGAGATTTAACTTTATACAAAAATTATCATGTTTGTGCTTCCATTGTCTTGAAGTAAATCTCTCATCTTTGTTGGATGCTATTATCTTTGGAATACAATGCAACTTGGCAATCTCTTTTACATATTAGCTCGTTAATTTTTCTATTGAATTCATTTGCTTGATAATGTCATGATGACCCTATCTAGATTTGGAAAATCCCTTAACAAAATCCATTGCAAAATTTTACTTTTTTCTTTGTTAGGATAGTAATGACAGGAATAACCCACTTTAGCCATTGGTGTTCAGCCTTCATTGTTTGGTAGATTTCATATTTGACCATATATTTCAACTTCTTGTGTGGTGTATGTGAATTATGTGCATGAGTGTAATTATTGTGTGCTTTTCTGTATGTATAAATTACTGGCTTATGCATATGTCTATGTGCTTACATGCATGCATGAGTCCATCCCCAACTCTTAATTACGTAAGCATGCTGTCTGAAGTGGTCGTCTCAACCACTACTTATTTAGGAAGAAAATTGAAGGAGTTTGCGGTGCTACTGTGTTACTATTTGTGTGTGTGAACTATGCGTGTTCATTTGATTGTATTGTGTACATGTGTGTTTGAACTCTTCTATGCGTGATCTATATGAACTATCTTTAGGCATGCAGCTTGCCCAAGAGCGCTTATGTGTGGGGTATGTATGTGCGAACTATGTGCGTGAGGGTAGCACCTGTTTATTTCTACATAAATGGTGTTTATGATATCATGAATATATGTTTGATATGCATGTATATGTATCAACTGTATATTTGTTTGTGAATGATGTGTGCTCATGCATGAGATATGTTTGGATAAAAAAATAATAAAAATAATATATGCTTGTACGTTTATTCGTGTATGTGTTTTAGCATGTGTGTGTGCATGCATGCTTTTATTATGTATGCGCATTTTTTTTATACATTTGTTGAGTTTTGACTAAAAAAAGTTGCGCTATTAATTAAGTTGTAATTGATATAGCTAAGTATGATTTCCTAGTTGATTTAGGTATAATTGACGTATGCATGTATGTGTCCATGTGCATATGTAATTGAATTGTGTTTGCTTATGTGAAAGATGTGTGAGCTGTTTGAACTATTTATGTATGTGCTTGTATGTGAATTTTTTCAGTGCAATGTAATTATGTGTTTGAGAGATTTATGTTTGTGTGCATGTTGTGTCCATATGTGTTTAAACTCATTTTTATGTAAACTCTCTATGCATGGGGGGTTCATGCTCGGCTAGCAAGCATGGGCGTGTTTCTATGAGCGCTTATGTATGACATTTACGTATGAATTGTGTGCGTGAGTTTTATTATCATGTATTTTTTTTTATATGAATCTAATCATCTCTGTAGCTTTATTTTCTTAGGCCCTATTATTTGAGTTTCTTTTAACTTCAAACCAACTTAATGGAGTTTAGCACCTTCTTCCATATTATGCTTCATATGTCATTTGAATATTGAATTGATAACTATTATTGTACACAAATTCTGTTAATTAGAATATAGTTTTCCAAGCTACCACCAAAGTCCAATACATATAATTCTTTCTAATTGTCCATTTGTCTGTGACTAAATTGTTGTACAGAGATTTAACTTTATACCAAAATTTTTATATTTATGCTTCCATGGTCTTGAAGTAAATATCTCATCTTTGTTGGATACTATTACCTTAGGAATACAATGCAACTTGACAATCTCTTTTACATATTATATCATTAATTTCTCTACTGAATTCATTTGCCTGATAATGTTATTATGACCCTGTCTAGAACTGGAGAATCCCTTAACTGTTGAGAATTGATAGTAAGACCTTTGGTAGGTAGTAAGACCTTGTATACTACAGTTAAGCTGACACTTGTAATCAAATAGAATTTACTTTTCAACTCATACTTGATCACTTTTAGCTCAATTAATTATGTGCATCAAATCATACACATACCATCTTGTCATATTAATGGCTTCTTTATCGACGAACTCGTCAATTTTTTCTAAAGCAAACATGCCCTCATTTAGGGATGTTTAAAACGCTGAATTAGTAGAGTATCCACTTAATGAAGAAGACCTAAATCAATGGTCTCTTCCGAAGGTAGATAAACATCTTATCTACTAAATAGGCATCTTTGATTTCAAAAGAAAATCTTCCATAAAAATTATGGAACAGTCGATAACAATCGACTCAATGGAAAAAACTATTCCATTACTCTGCTATGACGATCTTCAGACGTATATGGAAGAGTTTAAATATATCCATATTGGATTAATTCAGACCGCATTTAAACCACTCATTCTCAGAGGGTTAAATGCCTCCATCCTCACATGTTTAAGGGATGGATGATGCCTAAACTGGGCTCAATTCCTTATGGGAGTTATGGAAACTAGCCTGTGCCATAGCCCAATCTACTTTAATATGTTTCCAAACCTCAGTCTCTCTATGACTGATGTTTATCTATATGAAGCTATAAAACTTCATTTACAATTACATGATTATGACTTTTTGCCAGGATCTAAAACTATCGCTTTAGTTTATAGAATCCATTTTAAAGTTATGAATACTCTTAAGTCCTAGAGTGAAGAAAGTGGTTCAATCAAGTAGTCGAACTACTTTGATCGAGACAAATTTATTAGCTTCTAACATAGCTATAAATAGAGTAATAAAATGGAATGAAATTACATTTCCAGAGCAATGTACACTTCCACAGGCCATTACTCCAAAACTTATTTTCAACCAAGAAATCTTTTTTGAAGAAGAGAAACTCCTTCTCAGATAATTATTTTGCTATCTTAGAAAAATTAAATGAACAAGGAAAAGCCACTATTCCTTTTTTTTGTTCTTTGGTTCGTTAATCAATTAACAACCAATCTCAGAATGCTTAGCCAAAAGGGGCAAGATTCAAAAGGTTCTAAAAAAGAACTAATAATGACACCATTCGGGACTGTCTCAATAGACCCCTAAGCAAGTACATAATTAGTTATTCTAGTGAAACAATTAAATTTCACCAATAATACTCTTCAAATAATTCAAGAACATTTAGAAAAAATTGAAAACAAAGTAAATCTAATCAATATTAGATTAGACAAATTAGAAGCTGCCAAAGAACATAAACCAACATCTTCACAAAATGTTTTAATAGCAACCAAGCCTGCTATTAAATTACCTCCACCTTCAAAAGTTTAATTTAATGAAGGTTTAATCATCAAAGATTTAATTAAAAAAATTAAATCTCAAAAAGTAACCACTTTAGATGAAAAAGCATATAATGAAGATTCTTCTTAATATGAATCTGAAGCATCAATTTCCTCAATAGAGGAATAATTTAAGCAAACTAGCTTAAATATTAATGCAATGGAACCTCCTCCTATGGAAATACAAAAATTAAAATATCCCAAAAAAAGGGTAGACAGGTACTATTATAATAGATCTACCCTGTTGATCTTCTCTACGAAGAAGATGAGGTACAATTGATTACCTACGATCCAAGGCAATTGTACGAATAGAATTTTGATGGCCTAGCAGACTATCAAATACACAAAACTGTACAACGTATGCTGATATATGTGACGATTGTACAATATGTGACGATTGTACAAAGTAAAGGAAATTATCCTTGGAAAGTAGTAAACATTATTACAATAGGATTTATTGGTGTTCTTAAAGGATGGTGGGATAATTATTTATCTCAATCTATGGAAAATGATATTCTAAGTGATAAGAGGTTAGATGATCCTTCAAAACATAATGAAATTTTTCTTTTCAGTAGTTTGAACTGGCATCTGGAATATTCACAACTCTTGTCAAAAATACGTCTTTATACCATCTAAATTATGATAAAGATGGACATTTTAGTTTTTGAAGTAATGATCGTATTTGTTCGCGATCATCTCTCATGTATCCTAAGAAATGTTCTAGGATATTGTGTATAAGGGTAAAGGCCGCTTCGTCATTTTTATTACATATCAATTTCCTCAATCAAAAAATTCATACAAAGGAAATTGAAATTAAATTCAACTTCCTAATATTCAAAAGAAAATATTACATTTTCATAATGAAATTAAATCACAAATTTGTGGTGATAATCTCATTAGCTTTTGGGATAGAAAAATTTATTGTGTTAAATTACCATATATAGAAGGATTTGATGAAATTCAAATTCCCACTATGGCAAGACCATCTCAGATGAAAAAATTACCATGAAGAGTCTGAGAAGACTCTGAGAGCTAATCTATATTTTCTGAGTGAAAAAGAGTCTGAGCTCCTTATCACTCCTATCAACAGGAGTATAGTCTGCCTTGTTAGAAGGCAGACTAAGTTTGGACACTAAATGAGGGCATGTTTGCTTTTTGAATAGTTTTAACCTTCGCCACCAAAGTAAATGATAAACTTAGAAATCCTAACGATCAAATCCTATATGAGAATTATTCAGAATGTATAAAAGTAGGATTAACTCTATGTAATGATCGCATTCATTCGCGATCATCTGTCATGTATCCTAAGAAATGTTTTAGGATATTGTGTATAAGGGTAAAGACCGCTTCGTCATTGACAGTTTCAGACGAACAAAAGAATCAAATGATTCAATAATAAGAAAAACCTAGACCTGTAATAATTTTACCCTGACAGACGAACAAAAGAACCAAATGATTCAAATCCTAGGTTAGGTCTCGGATCCCCGAACTATAGATCAAATTTTAAAATTATTAGGAGAAAAATCAAAGGATAGCATTTTAGATAAAATGCCTAAAACACCTACATATTTTATGAAAGAAGTATGGGATCGTATGAAAGTAAAAGAAGCAGATTTGTATCATCATCTACTTCTCCCGGGGGACTAAGTGTCTTAATGGCACCAGGTTGCCATGGAGAACGGCACAACGCCACGTATATAGATTACAATATACGCTTTGACTAACGTAGATTACAAAAATTATAAATAGTAAGCAAAGAAAGTTACGGCTTGATTGAGAGGCTTGTAATACTTTATTAAGAAGCTTGTAATTTCTATACTCAGTCAAAATATTTATAATTTATATTTATAGAAATTATAAATAGTAAGCAAAGAAAGTAAGAAAGAAGCAATTTAATATATAAAAGGCTTTGTGCATGGCTTGCACATAAGTCCAATAATTAAATAAATATCTTTTAGGAGGTTTTCCTTTTACTTTTGCATACTCCATTGATTGAGTTTGGAATGGAGTGAGTCCCCAATCTTTTGGATGAAATATTTGTAAAATATTTGCTCTACTAAAGCAATAGTTTCAGATCCTTGATTGATTAGACAAACTAGAAGCTGCCAAAGAACATCAACTAGCATCTTCACAAAATGTTTTAATAGCAACCAAGCCTGCTATTGAATTACCTCCACCTTCAAAAGTTCAATTTATTGAAGGTTTAAACATGTGAGGATGGAGGCATTTAACCCCCGAGAGTGAGTGGTTTAAATGCGATCTGAGAATAATCAGTGAATGTAAAAAAGTAGGATTAACTCTATGTAATAATATACGAATGAATAAACAATTAAAAAGAGAAAGAATCTCTGAAAGAAAACAATTAGGAGCTTTCTGTGAGCAATTTTGCCTGCACAGGACCTCTATCTCGTAAAGTTATAATATATGATATTATAACTATACTACAACTGTATTATATTTTACTATAATATACTATAGTATACTATATTATATTATACTATATTATACTATACCAACCATTAAAAAGGCAGAAGAGTCATACGCACTGAGGCTTGCCTCAAGGCGAGGCGGAGCATCTGCGCATCGAGGCTTACGCCTCATAGTGTCCGGCAGAGCGTGCGCTTTTTTTGAACAGGGCGTAGGCTTCGGTTCGTAACGCCTCGAGGCGAAACGAGGCGCCACTTCGATTTCGATTTGTAGGTATATACACCGAGTGGCGAGAGTCGTATAAGAGTCGAGTATTAGGGTAACATACCTGCTTCTGCTTCTGCTTCGGGAGAGAACTGAAAGGCGAACTCTGCCGACTTCGACGACCATAGTTCGGTCTAGTTCGAACGTAGCTGAAGGCGAGCAAAGGTAACGATTTATCTCTTCTTCTTCTCCTGCTTCTCGGAACGTAGCTGGAGGCGAGCAAAGGTACGATTTATTTCATCTTCTTCTCCTGCTTCTCGTAATCTTCCCGTCGTCTGCTTCCCGTAATCCTCCAGTCGTTTGCTTCATTGTTCGCTTCTTCTTCTCCTGCTTCCTGTAATCGAAGGTTCATTTTCCACGACTAGGTAACGATCTTTCTTCCCGTTATTTGCTTCATCTTCGCCTGATCGTCGACTTCAGCAGCCACCTTCTTCACGACATCCACTTACCTCTCCGCCGCAAAGGTATCGATTTATTTCCCCTTGCTTCCTCTCCGCCGACTATGTCCATGCATGTTTAAACTTATTTTTATATAAACTATCTCTTTATGCATTAGGGTTCATGCTCGGCTAGCAAACATGGGTGTGTTTTTATGAGCGCTTATATGTGACATTTACGTGTGAATTGTGTACGTAAGTTTTATTATCATGTATTTTTGTTTGTATATGAGCCTGATCATCTTTGTAGCTTTATTTCATAGGCATTATTAATTGATTTTCTTCAACTTCAACCCAACTTAATGGAGTTTAGCACCTTCTTCCATATTATGCTTCATAGGGTATCATTTGATTATTGAATTAATGACTATTATTGTACGCAAATTCTATTAATTAGAATATAGTCTTCTAAGCTACCGCCAAAGTCCAATACATACACTTTTTTCTAATTAACCATTTGTTAGTGGATAAAATGTTGTACTGAGATTTAACTTTATACAAAAATTATCATGTTTGTGCTTCCATTGTCTTGAAGTAAATCTCTCATCTTTGTTGGATGCTATTATCTTTGGAATACAATGCAACTTGGCAATCTCTTTTACATATTAGCTCGTTAATTTTTCTATTGAATTCATTTGCTTGATAATGTCATGATGACCCTATCTAGATTTGGAAAATCCCTTAACAAAATCCATTGCAAAATTTTACTTTTTTCTTTGTTAGGATAGTAATGACAGGAATAACCCACTTTAGCCATTGGTGTTCAGCCTTCATTGTTTGGTAGATTTCATATTTGACCATATATTTCAACTTCTTGTGTGGTGTATGTGAATTATGTGCATGAGTGTAATTATTGTGTGCTTTTCTGTATGTATAAATTACTGGCTTATGCATATGTCTATGTGCTTACATGCATGCATGAGTCCATCCCCAACTCTTAATTACGTAAGCATGCTGTCTGAAGTGGTCGTCTCAACCACTACTTATTTAGGAAGAAAATTGAAGGAGTTTGCGGTGCTACTGTGTTACTATTTGTGTGTGTGAACTATGCGTGTTCATTTGATTGTATTGTGTACATGTGTGTTTGAACTCTTCTATGCGTGATCTATATGAACTATCTTTAGGCATGCAGCTTGCCCAAGAGCGCTTATGTGTGGGGTATGTATGTGCGAACTATGTGCGTGAGGGTAGCACCTGTTTATTTCTACATAAATGGTGTTTATGATATCATGAATATATGTTTGATATGCATGTATATGTATCAACTGTATATTTGTTTGTGAATGATGTGTGCTCATGCATGAGATATGTTTGGATAAAAAAATAATAAAAATAATATATGCTTGTACGTTTATTCGTGTATGTGTTTTAGCATGTGTGTGTGCATGCATGCTTTTATTATGTATGCGCATTTTTTTTATACATTTGTTGAGTTTTGACTAAAAAAAGTTGCGCTATTAATTAAGTTGTAATTGATATAGCTAAGTATGATTTCCTAGTTGATTTAGGTATAATTGACGTATGCATGTATGTGTCCATGTGCATATGTAATTGAATTGTGTTTGCTTATGTGAAAGATGTGTGAGCTGTTTGAACTATTTATGTATGTGCTTGTATGTGAATTTTTTCAGTGCAATGTAATTATGTGTTTTGAGAGATTTATGTTTGTGTGCATGTTGTGTCCATATGTGTTTAAACTCATTTTTATGTAAACTCTCTATGCATGGGGGTTCATGCTCGGCTAGCAAGCATGGGCGTGTTTCTATGAGCGCTTATGTATGACATTTACGTATGAATTGTGTGCGTGAGTTTTATTATCATGTATTTTTTTTTATATGAATCTAATCATCTCTGTAGCTTTATTTTCTTAGGCCCTATTATTTGAGTTTCTTTTAACTTCAAACCAACTTAATGGAGTTTAGCACCTTCTTCCATATTATGCTTCATATGTCATTTGAATATTGAATTGATAACTATTATTGTACACAAATTCTGTTAATTAGAATATAGTTTTCCAAGCTACCACCAAAGTCCAATACATATAATTCTTTCTAATTGTCCATTTGTCTGTGACTAAAATGTTGTACAGAGATTTACCTTTATACCAAAATTTTTTTGTTCCATGGTCTTGAAGTAAATCTCACATCTTTGTCGATACTATTATCTTTGGAATACAATGCAACTTAACAATCTCCTTTACATATTATCTCGTTAATTTCTCTACTTAATTCATTTGCTTAATAATGTTATTATAACCTTATCTAGATCTGAAAACCCCTTAATAAAATTCATTACAATTTTTTCTTTTTTTCTTTTTCAGGATAGTAATGACAGGAACAAACCACTTTGGCCATTGACGTTTAGCCTTCACTAATTGATAGATTTCATATTTGGCCATATATTTCAACTTCTTGTATGGTGTATGTGTAAATTGTGTGCATGAGTGTGATTATTATGTACTTTTTGTGTGTATAAATTACATGCCTATGCATATGCCTATGTGCTTGTATGCATGTGTGAGTCATCCCCAACTCTTCATTACAAAAACATGCTATCTGAAGCACTTCC
>CM034303.1:16590-93347 GCA_019925795.1 Dendrobium chrysotoxum
TTTTGTTATTTTCAAAAGAACTGATTTTCACTTTCAAAAACTCAATGTGTTTGTTTAAACTTCCAATTTCAAACGTTTTTGCACTTTCAATACTTTCTAACTCAGATGCCAAATCATTCACTTTCTTAAAAGCAAGTTCTAATTCAACATGCGCTGTTTTTAACAAGTTATGCTCAACAACTAAATCAGAATGCTTTTTATTCAGTTCATCAAACTCATCTAGTAAAGACATGTGATTGCTATCAATGGTGGAATGATCCTTAATCAACACTTCATGCTCTTTTTGCAAAGTCAGATAATCTAGTTTCAAACTAGCATGGGTTTTCTTAAACTTCCTATACGATGTATGAATCTTTTCAGAAACTTCAAATAACTGATCGTAAGTAAGCTCACATACCTCTTCCTGGTCGGACTGACCAGGGTGATCATCAGCCATCAAACACAAGTTTATTTCCTCCTCTTCAGCTTCAGTCTCAGAAGAGTCGGATGCAGAGTCTGCCCAGAACGCCTTCTGAATCCGCTTCTTGTCCTTTCTGAACTTTGGTTTCTCCTCACCCTTCTCCTTGCTTGGATGAGCTTTAAGTGTCGGACAATCAGCCTTAATGTGTCCGGGCTTCCTGCATTCAAAACAAACCGATTCAGATGAACCCTTAAAGTTTTTATTGAACTTACCCTTGTTCCACTTCTGATGGTTCTTATGTTTCTTCCTTAGAAAGCTTTTGAATTGCCTTGTGATTAAGGCAACATCATCGCTATCAGACCCGGAAGTGCTAGCATCTGAATCTTTGGCCTTTAGTGCCACTGTCTTCTCTTTCTTGCGTTCACCTGCATCAAGTTGCCTTTGGTTCACCCCTTGCTCGTAAGCAATGAGTGATCCAAGTAAGCTGTCAATAGAGTAATTATTTAAATCTTTGGATTCAGTAATAGCAGTAATCTTAGCATCATAAGAAGCAGGCAAACATCTAAGAATCTTGTTCACTCTTTCGTAGTTGGTAATTTCTCTACCTAAAGCATGCAAAGAGGTAACAATTTGAGTGAACCTTGTGTACATTTCTGAAATAGTCTCACTAGGTTTCATGCGAAAAAGTTCGTAATCATGTAACAAGATGTTTAACCTAGACTGTTTGACTTCAGTTGTACCTTCATATGTTATACATAATCTATCCCAAATCTCTTTTCCCGTTGTACAAGTAGAAACACGCATATAGTCCTCAGATTTTTAAGCACAAAAGAAACAGTTCAAACATTTGGCATTTAACTGTGCTAAATCACGATCATCAAACGTCCAATCAGCAAACGGCAATTCAGTTTTCACATTGTTAACCATTCGAAAAGGTGGTTCGTATCCGTCCTTAACTAACATCCACATGCGATAATCAATAGACTGAAGAAAAGTAGACATGCGTGTTTTCCAAAAATCAAATGGAATGTTATCAAACAACGGTGGTCTAGTTATAGAATAACCTTCAGCAGTATTACGATTGTTACAGTTAGCCATGGATCAAATTCAAAAGTTTTTAAACAGAAATTTTGAATCCCGCTCTGATACCACTTGAAAGTTCAAAAGGGATGTTAAGCCCTAGTGAACTAGTCCCGAGGCTAACCAAGAGGGGGGGGGGGTGAATTGGTTATTTAAAAATTTTGAAAGTTCGAAAGGGATGTTAAGCCCTAGTGAACTAGTCCCGAGGCTAACCAAGAGGGGGGGGTGAATTGGTTATTTAAAAATTTCACGATAACTACAAAAATCTTTTCAATACTTAGCAGCGGAAACAAGTAAACAATAACGAAAAGATCAACCAACGATATTCACCCAAGCAGTTTATATTGAAAAGTAAAATGCAAAACTGAATCAGAAAAGCAAACCAGATTTTATAGTGGTTCGGTCAACTTGACCTACGTCCACTCCCCGGAGCCTCCCCTCCGGGTATTGCACTAAACGAAAGTGACTCTCCTTTTGCTCCCACAGCAAGGCGGAGAAGCCTGTACAAAACACCTCCTTTTCACCACACGGTGAGGCAGAGAACCCGACCTCCTTTCGCTTCCTCCTGAAGCGGGCAGAGAACCCACGAACTCCTTTCGCTTCCTCCTGAAGCGGGCAGAGAACCCACGAACTCCTTTCGCTTCCTCCTGAAGCGGGTAGAGAACCCGGATCTTCTTGCGAACGATCCTCCCACGAAGAACACCGACTAGACGACAGACGACGAGCGGAGAAGACGACTCTGATCCGTGCTTGGAGCAACCTTAGTGAATCCCTCACTAACTCCCCCTCACAAGATCTCTTCTCTCTCTCCCAACTCTCTCTTCTCTCTAGGGTTTCTCAGGGAAGGAAGGCAGCAAAAGATTTTTCCAAATCTAGGAAAAAGTTCTTTTAAAGGAGGGCTTAAAACTTGCCCTAAATCTCAACTTGTCGGCCAAGATCGTCCAGGACGATCGGTAGATCGTCCTGTACGATCAGTTCAAATTCAGCTGTTTCAGCCTGGACGATCTGGCTCTTCTGGACGATCAGTAGAAAAAGTTGTTCATATCGTCCCGTACGATCCTGCGATCGTCCAGGACGATTAGTTCAAATTGAAGGAAATCGTCCAGAAGACAGTTCGGGTCGTCCAGAGAAATCTGTGCTGGACGACCAAAAAATGACTTGATCGGCCCGTACGATATGGTAATCGTCCGGTACGATTAGTTCAAAAAGGCCCCAAATCGTCCTGTACATAGTTCTGGACGTACAGCTGAAATGCACAAGACGATCACGATCGTCCGGGACGATCCTGCGATCGTCCAGGACGATGTGATCGTATCAATTAAACATTAATTGCTTTCCTTAATTACCAGACTAATTTAGGCATGATTGTAGTAAATCGTCCAGGACGATACACGTATCGTCCGGGACGATCAGACCAAAATACTTAAAATAAAACTTGCCTAACTTAATCTGGCGGCTGAGAATTTCTGATTTGGGCATATCGTCCCGTACGATCCATAGATCATCCAGGACGATCGGCTCAATCAGTCCTCCTTAACTTAGTCGCCCTAATTAGGGTTTCTGTTTTAACTGGATCGTCCAGGACGATGATACTATCGTCTAGGACGATCTGAACAAAATTTTAACAGAAACTCTAATTCACTCAATCTCTCTCCCTGAGTGTGTGTGTGCAAGGTTACTTAGCTAGGGAATCAGTTACATTACAATTGACTCAAATAAAAAAAAAAATCATACATTTGACACACTTGGACCCGATCTTGAGTTGGCTTGAGTAGCTTGCGGTCTTTTGTGCCTGAAACTGATTAGCCAAGAAAAACACACTGGAAATATGTTTGTCCTCATCAAAACCAGATTTGCAACAATCTCCCCCTTTTTGATGATGGCAAACATTTGTAAAGTAGTCTGAAAATAAAATGAAACTAAGATGAAAATAAAATGAACCTAAGAAATCAAACAAAACACACATTTTTTAAATTTTCATTTAACAGCTCAAACAATACAGAAAACATGACTCAGAAAATAGAAACAGACACGACTACAACTGACTCCCCCTTTTGACATCACAAAAAGGAGGAGGGAAAAACATAACACGGAAATAAAATATAAAATAAAACATACACAGAACAACAACAAAACAGGAAAATCAGAATTTTTCCTTGATTTTAGATTCAAAAACCAATGAGAGGACGATTGACAGCGCTGAAATCCAAAAAGGTTGGAAACAATCAACTTTCGTAACTCTGACCCCGGGCACCTTATCGATGCAAACCTCTTTCAAAACAAAAATCCGATTCAGAATAAAAGACATTAGATTTGAAAAGAAATCCTTTCAAGCCTCGTTCCAGAAAAATATCTGATATAATAGTGTTACAAAGTAAAAAATCAGAAATCGGGATTTTCAAAACTCAAGCTTTTGAAAATATTAAGTGACACACGAGTTTTTTTTTTTTTTCTAAGACATTTAAAGATCTGAAAGAGAAAAAAGCTTAGGTTGGGCTCATTTTGTGCCTCTTTTTTTTCAATTTATTTGGCGCACTGCGCATCTTTTGATTTTTTGATACACTTTGTGTATTTGGCATTTTCGCATCTTTTCAGTTTTGGGCTCATTTTATGCCTCTTTTTCAATTTGGTTGGCGCACTGCGCATCTTTTGTAAGCTTTCTCCTTTTCATAATCATTAAAGAGTCTCAGCTGTGAATCTATCTTCCAGACATAGGAGATGTCTCTCCACAGTAGGGAAGAATGATTCACAAAACAAAAAAAACACACATCATATGATAAATGCAATCACTTGGTTTTAGAAAATCAAACTAATGACTCAAGACTTTGAAAAACACTATTGATATGAGGCAGATTACTGTAGGAAGATAAAATAATCTCTATTTCAAAAAACTAACATTTTAATTTTGAAGAAGATTTTTATCCAAAAGAAACCATACACCAGTAAAGGAGTTAGAGGAAGAGAAACAATCATCAATGTTTCTTCCCTTTAACAGATTCAATGGAATCAATCACTGCTTACCAGCTTCCAAATCAAAACAAGGTAAAAACTCCCAGTCAGAAATTCAGATTATCAGAAGTAGTGAGCGGTGATCAGATTTTGAAAAACATAAAACAGTAAGTGCAAGATATGAGCTAGTGAATAAAAAAAATAGGTATAAAATCATATCAGAGTAAATACTTAAATCAAACTAACACTAAGGCTAAAATAGAAATCAGCAAAAGACATAAAATCAACTGAAAGTAAATAATCAAAGCCAAAAACTAACTAACAGAAATCAGAAATCAAAAGAAAAACTAAACCTACCTAACAGAAATCAGAATACCAATCAGAAAGATAATAAATCAGCAGTCATCAGAATCAAGCATTTATATCAATCACTCCTAATCTGGTTCTCAAAATGCTGAATGAGTCAAAGGCCAGTGGTTTAGTGAATATGTCAGCCAGCTGATTTTCAGTTGCTACATGATGTAGCTCAATGTCCCCTTTTGTAACATGGTCCCTAATGAAGTGATGCCTAATGTCAATGTGTTTGGTCCTAGAATGTTGGATTGGATTCTTAGAGATACAGATGGCACTGGTATTATCACACAGAACAGAAATTGTGCCAACGGGTACTCCTAAATCCAAGACTTGTTGTTTCAACCACAGAACTTGGGCCACACAACTTCCTAAGGCAATGTACTCAGCTTCAGCAGTGGAAAGTGCAACTGAGTTCTGTTTTCTACTGGACCAGGAGACTAACGACTGTCCTATGAATTGACAAGTCCCAGAGGTACTCTTCCTATCCACCCTACACCCCGCAAAGTCAGAGTCAGAATATCCAATGATCTCAAAAGAGGTGCTGTGCCTAGGGTACCAAATTCCTAGGTTTGGGGTCCCTAAAAGATATCTAAGAATTCTCTTAACAGCAGTCAGGTGGGACTCTTTAGGATCAGCCTGAAACCTAGCACAAAGACAGACACTAAACATGATATCGGGTCGGCTAGCAGTCAGGTAAAGCAGTGAACCTATTATCCCTCTATACTTCTTCTGATCAACAGATTTTCCATTTGAATCCTTATCTAACTGAACTGAGGAGGGCATGGGAGTATTGATTGGCTTGGCTTTGTCCATTTCATATTTCTTCAAAATGTCCTTAGTATATTTTGATTGATTGAGAAAAGTTCCATCTTCCATTTGCCTTATGCTAAACCCCAAAAAGTAGGACAATTCTCCCATCATACTCATCTCAAACTCTTTACTCATTGTTTTGTAAAACTCATCACATAAATATTTATCAGAAGATCCAAAAATTATATCATCAACATAAATCTGGCTAATGAGTAAGTCATCTCCTATTCTCCTCAGAAAAAGGGTGGTGTCTACGCTCCCCTTAACAAACTCTCTTTCTAACAGGAATGTGCTAAGCCTCTCATACCAAGCTCTGGGTGCCTGTTTCAATCCATATAAGGCCTTTTTTAATTTATAGACATGACTTGGATATTGGGAACTCTCAAAACCTGGGGGTTGTTCTACAAAAACATCTTCTTTAATTACCCCATTTAAAAAGGCACTCTTGACATCCATTTGAAACAGCTTAAATCCCTTATAACAGGCAAGGCTAGTAGCACTCTAATGGCTTCCAATCGAGCTACAGGGGTAAAAGTTTCCTCAAAATCTATCCCTTCTATCTGATTATACCCCTTAGCCACCAATCTTGCCTTATTTCTCACCACCACACCAGAATCATTCATCTTATTCTTAAAGACCCACTTGGTTCCCACAATACTTTGATTTTTAGGTCTTTCTACTAACTCCCAAACATCATTCCTTACAAATTGATTCAATTCTTCCTGCATAGCTAAAATCCAAAATTCATCCGACAGGGCTTGATTGATGTTGGTGGGTTCAGTCATTGAGATAAAGGCAGAATGGTTTACTTCCTTCCTAAGTCCATGCCTAGTCCTAACACCTTCAGAAGGGTCTCCTAAGATCAGTTCTTTAGGATGACTCGAAGAATATCTCCAATCTCTAGGCAAAGGGATTTGAGGTTCTACCCTTTCCTCCAAATTTGTATTTCCAACTCCTTGGGTAACCTCAACAATCTCTTCATCTTCTACTTCAGATCTAGACTCCTTAGGATCAGATTCATCAAACACTACATGGGTTGTTTCTTCCACCACCAAAGTCCTCCTATTGAACACCCTAAAGGATTTCCCCACACTTGAATATCCTAAGAACACTCCTTCATCAGATTTGGGGTCAAATTTTCCTAAGGGTGACTTCCCGTTGTTTAGAATGAAAACCTTACAGCCAAAGACATGGAGGTGGGACAGATTTGGAGTTCTACCCTTAATGATCTCATAAGGTGTCTTGTTCAGCTTGACTCTCACATTTACCCTATTCAGCACATAACAGGCAGTGTTCACCGCTTCAGCCCAAAAGTATTTAGGAAGTGAATACTCGGCAAGCATGGCTCTAGCGGCTTCCACCAAGGTCCTGTTCTTCCTTTCAGCTACCCCGTTCTGCTGAGGGGTCCTAGGAGCTGAAAAATTGTGACTAATCCCATGATTCTCACAAAAACTTCCAAATCTTTCATTTTCAAACTCCCCTCCGTGATCACTATGGATGGTAATAATCTCACATCCTAACTTCTTCTGAATCCAAGTAGAGAAAGATCTAAACTCATCAAATGACTCAGATTTGTGTGACAAAAACTTAACCCAAGTGAACCTTGAATAATCATCAACAATCACAAAACCATAGACTCTCCCCCCTAAGCTGGCAGTGCTAATGGGTCCAAAGAGGTCCATGTGAAGAACTTCTAAAGGTCTAGAGGTGCTAATGTCCTTAACTGAGTGAAAAGAGGACTGGACTTGCTTCCCCAACTGACAGGCACCACACAGGTGATCCTTAGTGAACTTAAGCTTGGGCACACCTCTAACTAAGTCCTTTTGGGTGACTCTCCTAAGGGTTTTCATACTGGCATGACACAATCTCCTATGCCATAACCAAGACTCATCAGCAGCAGTTTTTAAGCAAATTAAATTATCAGATTTGATGCTACTTACATCCAGCTTGTAGACGTTGTTGATCCTTTGCCCCTGCAAAACAACTTCATCATTTAAGCTTAAAATGCAGCCAGTGGGCAGGAATTTGATGCTGTATCCCTTGTCGCAGAGTTGATTGATGCTCAGCAGGTTGTGTTTCAGTCCATCTACAAGCAAAACATTATCAATCACAAAATTCTTTGAATCACCAATCATACCTGTGCCTACCACCTTCCTAGTGGTGTTATCTCCAAGTGTAACCTTGCCTCCAGCTCTGGCCTCCAGCGAAATGAACTGATTTGCATCTCCAGTCATATGTCTAGAACATCCGCTGTCCAGGTACCACATGCTCTCACGAGGTCTTGTGTGAGAGCACACCTACAAAATCATCAAATGTCAGTCTTAGGAACCCAAACAGGTTTGGGTTCCATCTTATGAAAAGAAGAATGCGATGCATGTGTGATGTGCTGTGCAACAGGTAGTTTGGGTCTCCACACCCAATGTGTACTACGGTGAACAGTACAAGTGTGTGATATGTGTCCTAACATGCCACATGAAAAACATCTAACACCAGGAAAAGGATTAACTAAACGTCGTGAGTGATAGTGCCTCTTCCTAGTAGTGTATGAAACATGCTTTGAAGAACTTGCATCAGAATTTTTAAAAGGTGGCGGTGCATAAAATTGTTCAAAAGTAGGCGGTGTTTTGTTATTTTCAAAAGAACTGATTTTCACTTTCAAAAACTCAATGTGTTTGTTTAAACTTCCAATTTCAAATGTTTTTGCACTATCAGTACTTTCTAACTCAGATGCCAAATCATTCACTTTCTTAAAAGCAAGTTCTAATTCAACATGCGCTGTTTTTAACAAGTTATGCTCAACAATTAAATCAGAATGCTTTTTATTCAGTTCATCAAACTCATCTAGTAAAGACATGTGATTGCTATCAATGGTGGAATGATCCTTAATCAACACTTCATGCTCTTTTTGCAAAGTCAGATAATCTAGTTTCAAACTAGCATGGGTTTTCTTAAGCTTCCTATACGATGTATGAATCTTTTCAGAAACTTCAAATAACTGATCGTAAGTAAGCTCACATACCTCTTCCTGGTCGGACTGACCAGGGTGATCATCAGCCATCAAACACAAGTTTGTTTCCTCCTCTTCAGCTTCAGTCTCAGAAGAGTCGGATGCAGAGTCTGCCCAGAACGCCTTCTGAATCCGCTTCTTGTCCTTTCTGAACTTTGGTTTCTCCTCACCCTTCTCCTTGCTTGGATGAACTTTAAGTGTCGGACAATCAGCCTTAATGTGTCCGGGCTTCCTGCATTCAAAACAAACCGATTCAGATGAACCCTTAAAGTTTTTATTGAACTTACCCTTGTTCCACTTCTGATGGTTCTTATGTTTCTTCCTTAGAAAGCTTTTGAATTGCCTTGTGATTAAGGCAACATCATCGCTATCAGACCCGGAAGTGCTAGCATCTGAATCTTTGGCCTTTAGTGCCACTGTCTTCTCTTTCTTGCGTTCACCTGCATCAAGTTGCCTTTGGTTCACCCCTTGCTCGTAAGCAATGAGTGATCCAAGTAAGCTGTCAATAGAGTAAGTGTTTAAATCTTTGGATTCAGTAATAGCAGTAATCTTAGCATCATAAGAAGCAGGCAAACATCTAAGAATCTTGTTCACTCTTTCGTAGTTGGTAAGTTCTCTACCTAAAGCATGCAAAGAGGTAACAATCTGAGTGAACCTTGTGTACATTTCTGAAATAGTCTCACTAGGTTTCATGCGAAAAAGTTCGTAATCATGTAACAAGATGTTTAACCTAGACTGTTTGACTTCAGTTGTACCTTCATATGTTATACATAATCTATCCCAAATCTCTTTTCCCGTTGTACAAGTAGAAACACGCATATAGTCCTCAGATTTTAAAGCACAAAAGAAACAGTTCAAACATTTGGCATTTAACTGTGCTAAATCACGATCATCAAACGTCCAATCAGCAAACGGCAATTCAGATTTCACATTGTTAACCATTCGAAAAGGTGGTTCGTATCCGTCCTTAACTAACATCCACATGCGATAATCGATAGACTGAAGAAAAGTAGACATGCGTGTTTTCCAAAAATCAAATGGAATGTTATCAAACAACGGTGGTCTCGTTATAGAATAACCTTCAGCAGTATTACGATTGTTACAGTTAGCCATGGATCAAATTCAAAAGTTTTTAAACAGAAATTTTGAATCCCGCTCTGATACCACTTGAAAGTTCGAAAGGGATGTTAAGCCCTAGTGAACTAGTCCCGAGGCTAACCAAGAGGGGGGGGTGAATTGGTTATTTAAAAATTTCACGATAACTACAAAAATCTTTTCGATACTTAGCAGCGGAAACAAGTAAATAATAACGAAAAGATCAACCAACGATATTCACCCAAGCAGTTTATATTGAAAAGTAAAATGCAAAACTGAATCAGAAAAGCAAACCAGATTTTATAGTGGTTCGGTCAACTTGACCTACGTCCACTCCCCGGAGCCTCCCCTCCGGGTATTGCACTAAACGAAAGTGACTCTCCTTTTGCTCCCACAGCAAGGCGGAGAAGCCTGTACAAAACACCTCCTTTTCACCACACGGTGAGGCAGAGAACCCGACCTCCTTTCGCTTCCTCCTGAAGCGGGCAGAGAACCCACGAACTCCTTTCGCTTCCTCCTGAAGCGGGCAGAGAACCCACGAACTCCTTTCGCTTCCTCCTGAAGCGGGCAGAGAACCCGGATCTTCTTGCGAACGATCCTCCCACGAAGAACACCGACTAGACGACAGACGACGAGCGGAGAAGACGACTCTGATCCGTGCTTGGAGCAACCTTAGTGAATCCCTCACTAACTCCCCCTCACAAGATCTCTTCTCTCTCTCCCAACTCTCTCTTCTCTCTAGGGTTTCTCAGGGAAGGAAGGCAGCAAAAGATTTTTCCAAATCTAGGAAAAAGTTCTTTTAAAGGAGGGCTTAAAACTTGCCCTAAATCTCAACTTGTCGGCCAAGATCGTCCAGGACGATCGGTAGATCGTCCTGTACGATCAGTTCAAATTCAGCTGTTTCAGCCTGGACGATCTGGCTCTTCTGGACGATCAGTAGAAAAAGTTGTTCATATCGTCCCGTACGATCCTGCGATCGTCCAGGACGATTAGTTCAAATTGAAGGAAATCATCCAGAAGACAGTTCGGGTCGTCCAGAGAAATCTGTGCTGGACGACCAAAAAATGACTTGATCGGCCCGTACGATATGGTAATCGTCCGGTACGATTAGTTCAAAAAGGCCCCAAATCGTCCTGTACATAGTTCTGGACGTACAGCTGAAATGCACAAGACGATCACGATCGTCCGGGACGATCCTGCGATCGTCCAGGACGATGTGATCGTATCAATTAAACATTAATTGCTTTCCTTAATTACCAGACTAATTTAGGCATGATTGTAGTAAATCGTCCAGGACGATACACGTATCGTCCGGGACGATCAGACCAAAATACTTAAATAAAACTTGCCTAACTTAATCTGGCGGCTGAGAATTTCTGATTTGGGCATATCGTCCCGTACGATCCATAGATCGTCCAGGACGATCGGCTCAATCAGTCCTCCTTAACTTAGTCGCCCTAATTAGGGTTTCTGTTTTAACTGGATCGTCCAGGACGATGATACTATCGTCCAGGACGATCTGAACAAAATTTTAACATAAACTCTAATTCACTCAATCTCTCTCCCTGAGTGTGTGTGTGCAAGGTTACTTAGCTAGGGAATCAGTTACATTACAATTGACTCAAATAAAAGAAAAAATCATACATTTGACACACTTGGACCCGATCTTGAGTTGGCTTGAGTAGCTTGCGGTCTTTTGTGCCTGAAACTGATTAGCCAAGAAAAACACACTGGAAACATGTTTGTCATCATCAAAACCAGATTTGCAACAAATTTCACGATAACTACAAAAATCTTTTCGATACTTAGCAGCGGAAACAAGTAAACAATAACGAAAAGATCAACCAACGATATTCACCCAAGCAGTTTATATTGAAAAGTAAAATGCAAAAACTGAATCAGAAAAGCAAACCAGATTTTATAGTGGTTCGGTCAACTTGACCTACGTCCACTCCCCGGAGCCTCCCCTCCGGGTATTGCACTAAACGAAAGTGACTCTCCTTTTGCTCCCACAGCAAGGCGGAGAAGCCTGTACAAAACACCTCCTTTTCACCACATGGTGAGGCAGAGAACCCGACCTCCTTTCGCTTCCTCCTGAAGCAGGCAGAGAACCTTCGAACTCCTTTTGCTTCCACCTGAAGCGGGCAGAGAACCCACGAACTCCTTTCGCTTCCTCCTGAAGCGGGCAGAGAACCCGGATCTTCTTGCGAACGATCCTCCCACGAAGAACACCGACTAGACGACAGACGACGAGCGGAGAAGACGACTCTGATCCGTGCTTGGAGCAACCTTAGTGAATCCCTCACTAACTCCCCCTCACAAGATCTCTTCTCTCTCTCCCAACTCTCTCTCTCTCTAGGATTTCTCAGGGAAGGAAGGCAGCAAAAGATGTTTCCAAATCTAGGAAAAAGTTCTTTTAAAGGAGGGCTTAAAATTTGCCCTAAATCTCAACTTGTCGGCCAAGATCGTCCAGGACGATCGGTAGATCGTCCTGTATGATCAGTTCAAATTCAGCTGTTTCAGCCTGGACGATCTGGCTCTTCTGGACGATCAGTAGAAAAAGTTGTTCATATCGTCCCGTACGATCCTTCGATCGTCCGGGACGATTAGTTCAAATTGAAGGAAATCGTCCAGAAGACAGTTCGGGTCGTCCAGAGAAATCTGTGCTGGACGACCAAAAAATGACTTGATCGTCCCGGACGATAGGGTAATCGTCCGGTACGATTAGTTCAAAAAGGCCCCAAATCGTCCTGTACATAGTTCTGGACGTACAGCTGAAATGCACAAGACGATCACGATCGTCCGGGACGATCCTGCGATCGTCCAGGACGATGTGATCGTATCAATTAAACATTAATTGCTTTCCTTAATTGCCAGACTAATTTAGGCATGATTGTAGTGAATCGTCCAGGACGATACACGTATCGTCCGGGACGATCAGACCAAAATACTTAAAATAAAACTTGCCTAACTTAATCTGGCGGCTGAGAATTTCTGATTTGGGAATATCGTCCCGTACGATCGGTAGATCGTCCAGGACGATCGGCTCAATCAGTCCTTCTTAACTTAGTCGCCCTAATTAGGGTTTCTGTTTTAACTGGATCGTCCAGGACGATGTGGATATCGTCCAGGACGATCTGAACAAAATTGCAACAGAAACTCTAATTCACTCAATCTCTCCCTCTGAGTGTGTGTGTGCAAGGTTACTTAGCTAGGGAATCAGTTACATTACAATTGACTCAATAAAAAGAAAAATCATACATTTGACACACTTGGACCCGATCTTGAGTTGGCTTGAGTGGCTCGCGGTCTTTTGTGCCTGAAACAGATTAGCCAAGCAAAACACACTGGAAACATGTTTGTCATCATCAAAACCAGATTTGCAACACCCTAAACCCTAAACCCTAAATTATAAACTCCAAAAACCCTGAACCCTAAACCCTAAATCCTAAATCCTAACCCTTAAAAATCCTAAACCCTAAACCCTAAACTCTAAATTCTAGAAACCCTAAACCCTAACCATTAAAACTACTAAACCCTCCACCCTAAACTTTAAACCCTAAACCCTACACCCTAAACCCTAGAAATCTTAAAAAATCCTAAACACTAAACCCTAAAAAAAACCCTAAACCCCAAAAACTGTAAACCTTAAACCTTTAAATCCTAAAAAAGGATGGTAAATCCTAAACCCTAAAAAAACTCTACACCCTAAAACCCTAAAAAACCCTAAACCCTAAACCTTAAAACCCTAAAACCTAAAAACCCTAAATCCTAAAGCCTAAACTCTAATATCTAGAAACCCTAAACCCTAACCCTTAAAAATTCAAAACCCTAAACCCTACACCCTAAAAACCCTAATCCCTAAACCCTAAACCCTAAACCCCAAACCTTAAACCCTAAATCCTAAAAATGCTAAACCCTAAAACCTATACCATAAACCCTAAAAGCCCTAAACCACAAACCCTAAACCCTAAACCCTAAACCCTAAACCCTAAATCCTAAACCACAAACCCTAAAGCCTAAAACGCATAAATCCTAACCCTAAACCATAAACCCTAAAACTCTAAACCCTAACACCTAAAAAATAAACCAAAAATCCTAAACCCCTAAAAAAATCGTACACCATAAAACCCTAAAAAATCCTAAAACCTAAAACCCTAAACCCTGAACCCCAATCCCTAAACCCTAAACCCTAAACCCTAAACACACAATTTTGGAAAACCTAAAACCTTAACCCTTAAAAACCCCAAACCCTAAACCTTAAACCCTAAACCCTAAAACCCTAATCCCTAAACCTAAACCTAAACCCTAAACCGTAAACCCTAAACCCTAACCCCAAACCTAAACCCTAAAAACCCTAAACCTAATACTAAGCCATGAACCCTAAACCTTAAACCCCAAAACTCTAAACCCTAACACCTAAAAAATTAACCCTAAACCCTAAAAAAACCATACACCCTAAAACCCTAAAAAATCCTAAACCCTAAAACCCTAAACCCTGAACCCTAAACCCTAAATCCTAATCCCTCAAGCCTAAATTCTAAAAAACCCTAAATCTTAAACCCTAAACCCTAAAACCCTAAACCCTAAACCTAAACCTAAACCCTAAATAATAAACCCTAAAAGCCTAATCCCTAAACCTAAACCTAAACCCTAAACCCTAAACCCTAAACCCTAAACTCTAACCCCTAAATTCCTAAAAAGCCTAAACTCTAAACCCTAAAAACCATAAACCCTAAAAGTTAAAATTCTAAAAAATCCTAAAAAATCCTAAACCCTAAACCCTAAACCCTAAACCATAAAACCCTAAACCCTAAATTTATAAAATACACCCTAAACCCCAAACAATCCTAAACACTAAACCATAAACCCTAAACCGTAAAAACCATTAAAAAAATCCCTAAAAATTCAAACCCTGAAAACTCTAAAAATTTCAAAACCCTAAACCCTAAAAACCCTAAAAAAAAGCCTAAAACCCGAAACCCTAGAAACCCTAAAAAAACCTTTAAATCCTAAACCCTAATGCCTAAAAACCCAAAACCCTCAACCCTAAACCTTAAACACTAAAGCCTAAAAAGCATAAACCCTAACCCTAAACCCTAAAACCTAAAACGCTAAACCCTAACAATTTAAAAATAAACCCTAAACCCTAAAAAAACCCTACACCCTAAAACCTTAAAAAACCATAAACCCTAAATCCCTAAAACCTGAACCCTAAACCCTAAATTCTGAAAAACAGTAAACCCTAGCCCTAAACCCTAAACCCTGAACCCTAAAGCCTAAACCCAAAGCCCTAAACCCTAAACCCTAAAACACTAAACCCTAAACCTAAACCTAAACTCTAAACTATAAACCCTAAACCCTAAACCCTAAATTCCTAAAAACCCAAAATGCTAACCCCTAAAAACCCTAAACCCTAAACCCTAAAACCCTAAACCCTAAACCCTAAACCCTAAACCCTAAACCCTAAAACCCTAAACCCTAAACCCTAAACCTTAAACCCAAAAAACATTCCTATGAATAACAATAGGACTATTACTAGAGCTACGGAGAAGATTAATAGCTTATATAATGCTGATCTTTTTAAACCTTTGCATTTTCATGGTTTTAAGCATGTGACTAAGAAGCTTTGTCCTAAGTTCTTTGAACAAAAGGTTGAGACTATTTCTAGATTTGTTTCTTGGAGAAAACCTAGAAATAACTTTATCAAGATTAATACTGATGGATCGGTTACGGCTGGTAAGTATGGATGTGGTGGTATTTTAAGGGATAATATGGGTAATTTGGTTCTTTGTTTTGCTTTTCCTATTGATTGTTGTTCTGTTCTTTATGCTGAGTTAAGGGCATTATATCTTGCTCTCCAGATTGCTCTTTCTAAAGGGTTTGTTAGGCTTTGGATTGAAGTTGATGCTTTATTAACTATCCATTTCCATAACAATGATAATTCGGATAATGCTGATATTTTCTATCTGTTAAGGGATATTAAGAATATGCTTTCTCACTATGAGTATGCTTTATCTCATATTTGGAGAGAAGGTAATGTTTGTGTGGATTTTTTAGCCTACATGGGGCTGATTATAATTCTTTAACTATTTTTAAGAATGAGGAGATACCTTCTTTATTGAAAGGTATGATTAGAATTGACAAAGCTGGTTTGCCATATCTAAGGAAATAACTATTGTTAGTTTTTGTTTTTTTTTTTTTTTTTTGTTATCTGCCATTGCCTAGTTGGCTGCAGGTTTTGGCCTTCTCTTGGTCTTTTTGACTTGGGGTTTATTAGAGTTGTGGTGGTCGTTTTTGTGGATGGTTGTGAGGTTTTTTGGGTTAACTGATTATGGAATCTTCTTTCTGCCACTCTCTTGGTTTTGTTGTCTTTGTGTGGGTTGTTCTGGTTGGGGTTGGGGTCTTGGCTTTGTGAGGTGCTTGGTGGTCTGGGTGGGGTTGTTGGTGTTGAGGGGATCAGGTTGGTGCTGGTTCTGGTGGGGGTGGGTGTGGTGTTGGGGGATGTTTGGTGCTGGCTTGGTTTTGTAGCATGGGTGTGGTGGGTTGCTGTGTTGACTGGTTGGCTTGTTGGGTTCTGTTGGTAGTTTTTGTTGGTTAGAGTTGTTGGTTGGAGTTTGTTTTTTTTTTGGGGGGTTTTATGGTCTGCTGCTGTCTTCCCAATTGAGTTTGGTAGTTTTTGGATTCCATTTTTAGTTTTGTCTTTATTACCTCTTTTGTCTGTTATTATTTGTTGCCTTGTTTGTTATATTTTACTGATTTTACTGTTGAGTGTGTGCAGATTTTGTAGGCTGGATTGGTTCCTTTTTTTCTTGTATTGCAGAAGGAGTCTGTTTGGCAGTATGCTGGTTTCTGGAGCCAAGGATGGTGGCAGATGTTTGGTGCTTTTAGATTAGGTTTTTTGGTTCTCTTTTTTCTTTTTATTGTTGTAATTAGATTAGGGACTTTAGGCTCCTTAGGCTTTTTTTATTATTTTCATTGTAGCTCCTTGTGAGCATTTAGGGAGCTCTAAGTCCCTCTAAGGACACTTTGTAATAATTTTTTTTTAATGAAACATGAAGGCCCCTACAGAGGGTTTTAACCAAAAAAAAACCCTAAACCCAAAAAACCTTGAACCCTAAACCCTAAACCCTAAACCCAAAACTCTAAATTCTAGAAACCCTAAACCCTAAACTCTAAACCCAAAACTCTAAATTCTAGAAACCCTAAACCCTAAACCCTAAACCCTAAACTCTAAATTCTAAAAATCCTAAACCCTAAACCCGACACCCTAAACCCTAAAAATCCTAAAAAATCCTAAACCCTAAACCCAAACCTAAACCCTAAACCCTTAAAACCGTAAACCCTAAACCCTAAAACCGTAAAAAAAGATGTTAAACCTCAAACCCTAAAAAACCCATACACCCTAAAACCCTAAAAAATCATAAACCCTAAACCCTAAACCCTAAACCCTAAACTTAAAACCCTAAACACTAATCACTAAACCCTAAAAACCCTAAACCCTAAACCCTAAACCATAAACTCTAAATTCTAGAAACCCTAAACTATAACCCTTAAAAATTATAAACCCTAAACCCTACACCCTAAACCCTAAACACTAGAAACCCTAAACCCTAAACCCCAAACCCCAAACCTTAAACCCTAAATCCTAAAAATTCTAAACCCTAAACCCTATACCCTAAACCCTAAAATCCTTAAACCCTAAATCGTAAACCTTAAACCCTAAAAACCCTAAACCCTAAACCCAAAACCTTAAACCATAAAGCCTAAAAAGCATAAATCCTAACCTTAAACCCTAAACCCTAAAACTCTAAACCCTAACACCTAAAAAATAAACCCTAAACCCTAAACCCTGAACCCTAAACCCTAAACCCTAAACACTAAATTCTGGAAAACCCTTAAAAACCCTAAACCCTAAACCCTAAACACTAAAACCCTAATCCCTAAACCTAAACCTAAACCATAAACTCTAAACCCTAAACCTTAAACCCTAAACACTAAATTCCTAAAAACCCTAAACCCTAAACCCTAAACCCTAAAAATCTTAAACCCTAAACCCCAAAAACCCTAAAAACCCCTATGGCCTAAACCCTAAACCCTAAAAAAACCATAAACCCTAAACCCTAAACAATAAAACCCTAAATCCTAAAACCCTAGAAGAACCCTAAACCCTAAAAAAACTCTAAAACTTAAAACCCCAAAAAACCCTAAACAGTAAACCATAAACCCTCAACCCTAAAAACCATTAAAAGAAAAACCCTAAAACCCTAAATCCTAAAAACTCTAAAAAGTTCTAAACCCAAAACCCTAAAAACCCTAAAAAATCCTAAAACCCTAAGCCATAGAAACCTTAAAAAAAATCCTAAACTATAAACCCTAAAAACCCTTAAGTAAAAACCCTAAATCCCTAAACTCTAAACTCTAACACTAAAAATCCTAAAAAATCCTTAACCCTAAATCCTAAACCCTAAACCCTAAAAATCTTATACCCTAAACCCTAAAACCTAAACCCTAAAACCCTAAAAAAAAACCATAAATCCTAAACCCTAAAAAAACCCTAGACCCTAAAAACCTAAACCCTAAAATCCTAAAACCCTAAACCCTAAGACCCTAAACCCTAAACCTTAAACCCTAAAAACCTTAAACCCTAAAACCCAAAACCCTGAACCCTAAACACTAAACCCTAAATTCTAGAAACCCTAAACCCTAAACCTTAAAAATCCTAAACCCTAAACCCTAAACCCTAAACCCTAAAAACCCTAATCGCTAAAACCTAAGCCCTAAAAACCCTAAAAAAAACCCGAAAACCCTAAATCCTAAAAACTCTAAAAAATCCTAAACTCTAAATCCTAAAAACCCTAAAAAAAACCCTAAAACCCTAAACCCTAGAAACCCTAAAAAAAATCCTACAACCCAAAACCCTAAAAACCCTAAAAAATCCTAAACCTTAAACCCTAAAAACACTTAAGAAAAAACCCTAAATCCCTAAACCCTAAACCCTAACCCTAAAAATACTAAAAAATGTTACAAACCTGGTTTTAAAGATTATGATTTTGATGATAACAAATATTTCTATCTCTGGTTGCCTGTTTATTCTTTCAGGTACGCAGGTTCAATTAGAAGTTCAAGTCATTTCAAGCTCGAGTCAGTCTGTTTTGAAATCTAGGTCCAATGTACTTTTTTATCTTTATTGAGTCAAATGCTATATAATTGATCCCCTAGCTAAGTAACCTTACACACACACACTCAAGGGGAGAGCTTGAGTGAATTAGAGTTTTTATTCAATTTTTATTCAGATCATCCTAGACGATATTCACATCATCATGAACGATCCAATACAAACAGAAATCCTAATTAGGATGATCATATTAAGTCGACATGATTATGCTAATCATCCTGGACGATGTTACTATCATACAGGACGATAGGCTAAAATCAAAAATTTTAGCCGCTAGATCAAGTTATGCAAGTTTTATTTTTAGCGATTTGATCTGATCGACCCGGATGATACGTGTATCGTTCTGGACGATCCATTACAATCATGCCTAAATTAGTCTGGGAATTAAGGAAAGTAATTAAGGTCTAATTGATTCAATCATATCATCCTGGACGATCGCAGGATCGTACGGGATGATGTGTTAAAAATCCTGACCATCCAGCATGTTTCACCTGTACGTCTAGAGCGGTGCTTAGGGTGATTTTGGCACTTTTTGAACTAATCATACATGACGATATAGATATCATCTTGGACGATCAAGTCATTTTTAGGTCGTCCAGCAGAATTTCCTCTAGACGACCAGAGCGATCTTCTGGATGAAATTTCTAAATTTACACTAATCATCTCGGACGATCACAGAATTATACAGGATGATCTGAACATCTTTTTCTACTAATTTTCCAGAAGAGCCAAATCATCCAGGCTGAAACAGATGATTTTGAACTGATCGTACAGGATTTTCGAGGGATCTTCCTAGATGATATTGGCCGACTAGTTGAGATTTAGGGCAAATTTTGAGCCCTCCTATAAAAAATCTTTTTTCTTTCAATAAGAAAAATTTTTTGCCACTTTCCTTTACAGAGAAACCCTAGAGAGAGAGTTTAGGAGAGAGAGAGAGGATCTTATGAGGGGGAGTTTGTGATGGATTCATAAAGGTTGCTCCAAGCAGGGATCAGAGTCATCTTCTCCGTTCGTCGTCTCTCATACTATCGGTGTTCTCTGTGGGAGGATCATTCGTAAGAAGATCTGGGTTCTCTGCCCACTTCAGGAGGAAGCGAAATGAGTTCAAGTTCTCTGCCTTCTTCAAGAGGAAGCGAACAAAGTCTAGGTTCTCTGCCCACTTCAGGAGGAAACAAAAGGAGTTCAGGTTCTCTACCTCACTAGGTTGGTTGAAAGGAGTTTTGTATAGGCTTCTCCACCTTACTATGGGAGCAGAAGGAGAGTCACTTTTGTGTTAGTGCAATACCCAGAGGAGAGGCTCTAGGGAGTGGACATAGGTCAAGTTGACCGAACCACTATAAAATCTGGTGTGTTCTTTTTGATTATTTTATGCACTTTATTTTTTTGTATTATCTGCTTGGGTGAAATCTGTGGTTGATCTTTTCATTTATGTGTTTACTTGTTTCTGCTGTAAATTATCAAAAAGACTTTTCATGTTGCTCTCAAATTTTTAAATAACCAATTCACCCCCCTCTTGGTTAGCCTCGGGACTAGTTCATCAGGGCTTAACATCCCTATCGAACTTTCAAGTGGTATCAGAGTGGGATTCATAAAATCTAGTTTTGAAAAACTTTTGAATTTGATCCTTGGCTAACTTTTGTAATCGTAATACTGCTGAAGGTTATTTAATTACACGACCGCCATTGTTTGATAAAATATCTTTTGATTTTTGGAAAACTCGCATGTCCACTTTTCTTCAATCAATTGATTATCGCATGTGGATGCTTGTTTAGGATAGCTATGAACCACCATTTAGAATGATTAACAATGTTAAAAATGAACTGCCTTTCACTGATTGGACTTTTGATGATCATGACTTAGCCTAACTGAATGCCAAATATTTAAATTATTTTTTCAATGCCTTACAATCTGAGGATTATATGCATGTTTCTACTTGTACAACTGGCAAAGAATTTTGGGATAGATTGTGCATCACTTGTGAAGGTACAACTGAAGTCAAACAGTCTAGGTTAAACATATTGTTGCATGACTATGAACTTTTTCACATGAAACCTATTGAGTCTATTTCTGAAATGTATATGAGGTTCACTCAAATTGTCACTTCTTTGCATGCTTTAGGAAGAGAACTTAGAAACTATAAAAAAGTGAACAAGATTTTGATATGTTTGCCTTCTTCGTTTGATGCTAAGATAACTGCGATTACTGAATCAAAAGATTTAAATAATTATTCTAATGATAACTTACTTGGGTCACTCAGCAAGGGGTGAACCAAAGATAGCTTGATGCAGGTGAGGAGAAGAAGGAGAAAATTGTGGCGCTGAAGGCCAACAAAACTGACATTAATTCTTCGGGTCTGATAGGGATGATGTTGCCTTAATCACTAGGAAATTCAAAAGCTTTCTAAGGAATAACCATAAGAACTTTCAGAAGTGGATCAAGGGTATGTCCAGTAAGAATTTTAAAGGTTTATCTGATATTATTTATTTTGAATGCAGAAAGCTTTGACACATTAAAGTTGATTGTCCTACACTTAAAGCTCACCCAAGCAACGAAACGGGTGAGGAGAAACCAAAATTCAAGAAGGATAAGAAAAGGATTCAAAAGGCATTCTTGGCAAATTCCGCATCTGACTCTTCCGAGATTGAAGCTGAAGAGGAGGAAACCAACTTGTGTTTGATGACAGATGATCATCCTGGTCAGTCTGACCAGGAAGAGGTATATGAGCTTACTTACGATCAATTATTTGAAGTGTCTGAGAGAATTCATGCATCGTATAGGAAGCTTAAGAAAACTCATGCTAGTCTGAAAGTAGAATTTTTGAATTTACAAAAAGAGCATGATTCTGTAGTTAAAGAACATTCCACACTTGATAGCAATCACATGTCTTTACATGATGAATTTGATGAACTGAACAAATAGTATTCTGATCTGATTACTGAGCATGATTCATTGAAAATCTCGTATGTTGATTTAGAAAGAGCTTTTAAAGAATTAGATAACATGGCATGTGAAGTGGAGAGTAGTAACGGAACATTCAAATTTGAAATTACAAGTTTGAAGAAAGAAAATGAATTTCTGAAAGTTAAAATCAGTGCTTTTAAGAAAAATAAAACACCTCCTACTTTTGCATAATTTTATGCACCTCCACCTTTTGAAAAATCTATTTCAAAATTATCGAAGCATGTTTCATATAAACCTAGGAAGAGGCACTATCACCCACGTAGATTAGTTAACCCTTTTCCTGGTGTTAGATGTTTTTCTTGTGGCATGTTAGAACACATCTCTCACACCTGCACCGTTCACCGTAGTACACATTGGGTGAGAAGGCCCAAATTGCCTGTTTCATAATACAGCACACATGCATTGCATTCTTCTTTTCATAAGAAGGAACAAAAACCTATTTGGGTTCCTAAATTTGATGTTTGATAATTTTATAGGTGTGCTCTCACACAAGACCTCATGAGAGCATGTGGTACTTGGACAGTGGATGTTCAAGACACATGACTGGAGATGCAAATCAGTTCATTTCACTGGAGGCCAGGGCTGGAGGTAAGGTTACACTTGGAGATAAAACCACTAGGAGGGTGGTAGATTCAGGTATAATTGGTGTTTCAAAAAATTTTATAATTGACAATGTTTTGCTTGTAGATGTACTGAAACATAACCTGCTGAGCATCAGTCAACACTGTGACAAAGGATACAATATTAAATTCCTACCCACTTGCTGCATTTTAAGTTTAAATGATAAAATTATTTTGCAGGGATAAAGAATCAACAATGTCTGCATGCTGGATGTAAATTTCTTTAAAGCTAATATTTCAATTTACTTAAAAACTGCTGCTGATGAGTCTTGGTAGTGGCACAGGAGATTATGTCATGCCAGTATGAAAACCCTTAGGAGAGTCACCCAAAAGGACTTAGTTAGAGGAGTCCTCAAGCTTAAGTTCACTAAGGACCACCTGTGTGATGCCTATCAATTAGGGAAGCAAGTCCAGTCCTCTTTTCACTCAGTTAAGGATATTAGCACCTCTAGACCTTTAGAAGTCCTTCATATTGATCACTTTGGACCCATTAGCACTGCCATCTTAGGAGGGAAAGTCTATGGTTTTGTGATTATTGATGATTACACGAGGTTCACTTGGATTAAATTTTTGTCACATAAATCTGAGTTATTTGATGAATTTATGTCTTTCTCCACTTAGATTCAGAGGAAGTTAGGTTGTGACATCTTGACTATTCATAGTGATCATGGTGGAGAGTTGAAAAATGTGAAGTTTGGAACTTTTTATGAGGAGCAAGGGATTAGTCATAATTTTTCAGCTCCTAGAACCCCTCAGCAGAATGGGGTAGCTGAAAGGAAGAACAACACCTTAGTGGAAGCCTCTAGAGCCATGCTTGCTGAGTATTCACTTCCAAAATACTTTTGGGCCGAAGCTGTGAACACTGCCTGTTATGTGCTGAATAGGGTGAATGTAAGATCCAATCTGAACAAGACACCTTATGAGATCATTAAGGGTAGAACTCCAAACCTATCCCACCTCCATGTCTTTGGCTATAAGGTTTTCATTCTGAACAATGAGAAAGCATCCTTAGGAAAGTTTGACCCCAAATATAATGAAAGAGTGTTCTTAGGCTATTCTAGTGTAGGGAAATGTTTTAGGGTGTTTAATAAGAAGACTTTGGTGGTGGAAGAGACAACTCATGTGGTATTTGATGAATCTGATCCTAAGGTGACTAGAGTTGAGGAAGAAGAAGAAGTAGGAGAGATTACCCAAGGGGTTAAAAATGCAAATCTAGAGGAAATGGTAAAACCTCAAACCAATTTGCCTAGAGATTGGAGATATTCTTTGAGTCATCCAAAAGAACTGATCTTAGGAGACCCTTTTGAAGGTATTAGAACTAGGCATGGACTTAGAAAGGAAGTAAACCATTCTGTCTTTATCTCAATGATTGAACCCACCAACATCAATCAAGCCCTTTTTGATGAATTTTGCATATTAGCTATGTAAGAGGAACTGAATCAATTTGTAAGGAATGATGTTTTGGAGTTAGTAGAAAGACCTAGGAATCAAAGTATAGTGGGAACCAAGTGGGTCTTTAAGAATAATATGAATGACTCTGGTGTGGTGGTTAGGAATAAGGCAAGATTGGTGGCTAAGGGGTACAATCAAATTGAAGGCATTGATTTTGAGGAGACCTTTGTCCCTGTAGCTAGATTGAAAGCCATTCGGGTGCTACTAGCCTTTGCCTGTTACAAGGGATTTAAGTTATTTTAAATGGATGTTAAGAGTGCCTTTTAAAATGGGGTAATAAAGAGAATGTTTTTATAGAACAACCCCCAGGTTTTGAGAGTTCCCAATATCCAAATAATATTTAAAAATTATAAAAGGCCCTATATGGATTGAAACAGGCATCTAGAGCTTGGTATGAGAGGCGCACATTCCGGTTAGAAAGATAGTTTGTTAAGGGGAGCGTAGACACCACCCTTTTTCTAAGAAGAGTAGGGGATGATTTACTCATTGTCCAGATCTATGTTGATGATATAATTTTTGGATCTTCTGATAAACATTTATGTAATGAGTTTTCTAAAATAATGAGTAAGGAGTTTGAGATGAGTATGATGGGAGAATTGTCCTACTTTTTGGGGTTTAGCATAAGACAAATGGATGATAGAGCCTTTCTCAATCAATCTAAATACACTAAGGATATTTTGAAGAAATATGAAAAGGACAAAGCTAAGCCAATCTACACTCCCATGAGCTCCTCTGTTCAGTTAGATAAGGATTTAAGTAGAAAATCTGTTGATCAGAAGAAGTACAGAGGAATAATAGGATCACTGCTTTACCTGACTGCTAGCAGTTCTCATATCATGTTTAGTGTTTGTCTTTGTGCTAGGTTTCAGGCTGATCCTAAAGAGTCCCACTTGACTGCTATTAAGAGAATTCTTAGATATCATTTAGGGACACCAAACATAGGAATCTGGTACCCTAGGCACACCACCTCTTTTGAGATTATTGGATATTCTGAATCTGACTTTGCAGGGTGTAGGGTGGATAGAAAAAGCACTTATGGAACTTGTCAATTGATATGATAGTCTTTAGTCTCATAGTCCAGTAGAAAATAGAACTCCGTTGCACTTTCCACTGCTGAAGCTGAGTACATTGTCTTAGGAAGTTGTGTCGCCCAAGTTCTTTGGTCAAAAGTAACAAGTCTTTGATTTAGGATTACCTGTGGGCATAATTTCTATTCTATGTGATAATACTAGTGCCATCTACATTTCCAAGAATCCAATCCAATATTCTGGAACCAAACACATTGATATAAGGCATCACTTTATTAGGGACCATGTTACAAAAGGGGACATTGAGCTACATCATGTAGCAACTGAAAATCAGTTGGCTGACATATTTACTAAACCACTGGCCTTTGACTCATTCAGTATTTTAAGGACCAGATTAGGTGTGATTGACATAAATGCTTGATTATGATGACTACTGATTTCTGATTTTTCTATTTTTCATTATGTTTCTACTAGTTAGTTGTTTGATTTGATTATCTGTTTTCTGTTATTTTTGTTTTTCTGCTGATTTCTGTTTTAGCCTTGTTGTTAGTTTGGTTTGAGTATTTATTTTGATATAATTTTTTACTTGTTATTATTTACTATTTTATCTCTTTCAAAATCAGATCACTGCTCACTATTGCTGATAAATTAGATTTCTGACTGAGAGTTTTGCCATATTTTTATTTAGAAGCTGGTAAGCAGTGATTGATTCCACTAAATATGTTAAAGGGAAGAAACATTGATGATTATTTCTTTTCCTCTAACTCCTTTAATGGTGTATTGTTTCTTTTGGATAAAAATTTTCTTCAAAATTAAAAAGTTGGTTTTTGAAATAGAGATCTATTTTATCTTCCTATAGTAATCTACCTCATATGAATAGTATTTTAAAAGTTTTAAGTCATTGTTATGATTTTCTGAACCAAGTAGTTGCACTTATCATACGACGTCTGATTTTTGTTTTGTGCATTACTCTTTCTTATGGTAGACAGTGAGCTTTATCGTCTCTTATGTCTGGAAGGTAATTTTACAGCTGAGATTCTTTAACGATTTTGAGAGGGAGAAAGCCTACAAAAGATGCATAAAGAACGCCAAAATGAAAAGATGCACAAAATTAGCCCAAACTAAAAAGATGAGCAATGTCACCAAAAATTGAAAGAATACACAAAGTGTATGAAAAATCAAAAGATGCGCAAAGCGCCAAACAAATTAAAAAAAAGGGCGGGGTACAAAATTAGCCCACAAAGAAATAGGCTTTCTTCCCTTTCAGATCTTTAAAGGTTTTAGAAAAATCCATGCACCTTTAATATTTTCAAAAGCTTACGACGAAAATCATGATTTCTAATTTCTTACTTTGTAATACTATTATATCAGATAATTTTCTGGAACGAGGCTTGAAAGGATCTCTTTTTTAATCTAATTTCTTTTCTTCTGATTTGAATTTTTGTTTTGAAAGGAATTTGCACCTATAAGGTGTCTGAGGTGGGAGTTACGAAAGTCGATTTTCCAACTTCTCTAGATTTCAGTGCTATCGATTATCTTCTTATCGATTTTTTGAATTCAAAATCAAGGAAAAATTTTAATTTACTGGAGCAGATCGATTTTAAAAAAATCATTATTTTATGTGTTTTGGTGTCTCTCGTTTCGAGTTTTATTTACTCTGCTTTTGTTTTTCATTTTATTGTATGTGTTTTTGGGATCCCTGATCTTTCATCTCCATCCTCCATCTTTTTTACTGTTTCTTCACATCATCCTGGACGATCCCAAAATCATCTTGGATGATCGTCTTCGTCCCGGATGATGCATACATCATCCTGGACGATCCATTCAAATCATCCCCACTCTGATCAAACAGTCGAGTTCCATCAATTATTGGTGATCATCCTGGACGATCCTTATATTGTCCTGGACGATATGATCCATAATTCCTGATCTTAATCAAATGGCTACAAATGCACCAATTATTGTTTATCGTCTTGGACGATCCAACTCATCATCCCGAATGATCCACGTGTCAGCAGTTGGACCATTCAAATTCAATCCGTCCTATGCATTTATTGTATATCATCCCGGACGATCCACCTAAATATCCTAGATGATACTTTTCGTCAACGGTCGTCCAGCTTGACTCCTCGGGATGATCGCCTATCTCTAATCAACCTGGAAGATCTCTGAAACACCTTTTGTTTGTAGATGGACTGAAACACCTTTTGTTGAGCATCAGTCAACTGTGTGATAAGGGATACAGCATTAAATTCCTGCCCACTTGCTGCATTTTAAGCTTAAATGATGAAGTTGTTTTGCAGGGGCAAAGGATCAATAATGTCTACAAGTTGGATGTAAGTTGCATTAAATCTGATAATTCAATTTGCTTAAAAGTTGAAACTGATGAGTCTTGGTTATGGCATAGGAGACTGTGTCATGCCAGTTTGAAAACCCTTAGGAGAGTCACCCAAAAGGACTTAGTTAGAGGTGTGCCCAAGCTTAAGTTCACTAAGAATCACCTATGTGATGCTTGTCAGTTAGGGAAGCAAGTCCAGTCCTCTTTTCACTCTGTTAAGGACATTAGCACCTCTAGACCTTTAGAAGTTCTTCACATGGACCTCTTTGGACCCATTAGCACTGCCAGCTTAGGGGGGAGAGTCTATGGGTTTGTGATTATAGATGACTACTCGAGGTTCACTTGGATTAAATTCTTGTCACATAAATCTGAGTCATTTGTTGAGTTTAAGTCCTTCTCCACTTGGATTCAGAGGAAGTTAGGTTGTGAGATCCTGACTATTCATAGTGATCATGATGGAGAGTTTGAGAATGTGAAATTTGAAAGTCTTTGTGAGGAGCAAGGGATTAGTCACAATTTTTCAGCTCCTAGGACCCCTCAGCAGAATGGGGTAGCTGAAAGGAAGAACAGCACCTTAGTAGAAGCCGCTAGAACCATGCTTGCTGAGTATTCACTTCCAAAATACTTTTGGGCTGAAGCGATAAACACTGCCTGTTATGTGCTGAATAGGGTGAATGTGAGATCTAAACTGAACAAGATACCTTATGAGATCATTAAGGGTAGAACACCAAACCTGTCCCACCTCCATGTCTTTGGCTATAAGGTTTTCATTCTGAACAACGGGAAATCACCCTTAGGAAAGTTTGACCCCAAATCTGATGAAGGAGTGTTTTTAGGCTATTCTAGTGTGGGGAAATCCTTTAGGGTGTTCAATAAAAGGACTTTGGTGGTGGAAGAGACAACCAATGTGGTGTTTGATAAATCTGATCCTAAGGTGAATAGAATTGAGGAAGAAGAAGAGGTAGAGGGGATTACCCAAGGGATTGGAAATGCAAATCTGGAGGAGAGGGTAGAACCTCACACCACAATGCCTAGAGATTGGAGATATTCTTCAAGTCATCCTAAAGAACTGATCTTAGGAAACCCTTCTGAAGGTGTTAGGACTAGGCATGGACTTAGGAAGGAAGTAAACCATTCTTCCTTTATCTCAATGACTGAACCCACCAACATCAATCAAGCCCTTTCGGATGAGTTTTGGATCTTAGCTATGCAGGAAGAATTGAATCAATTTGTAAGGAATGATGTTTGGGAGTTAGTAGAAACACCTAGAAATCAAAGTATTATGGGAACCAAGTGGGTCTTTAAGAATAAGATGAATGATTCTGGTGTGGTGGTTAGGAATAAGGCAAGATTGGTGGCTAAGGGGTATAATCAGATTGAAGGGATTGATTTTGAGGAGAATTTTGCCCCTGTAGCTAGATTGTAAGCCATTAGAGTGCTACTAGCCTTTGCCTGTTATAAGAGATTTAAGCTGTTTTAAATGGATGTCAAGAGTGCCTTTTTAAATGGGGTAATAAAAGAGGATGTTTTGTAGAACAACCCCCAGGTTTTGAGAGTTCCCAATATCCAAATCTGTTACGACTCGGGCTCACAAGTATCTGTTTTGATGATAACAAACATTATGGCTCACATCTTCTAATATTTGGAATGTATATTTATTTGTGTGTGTACTAACATTTCAGGAACAGCATGCATCAATACAAGAAAGATTCAAGACTCAAGAATGATTAGAATAGGCTTTATTGTATTTCTCATTGATGTACTTTTTAATTCTTTGAGTCAAGTCCTGTAATGGTACATGTTTATTTATGACCATGTGTACACATACTTAGTGGGAGTGAGATCCTATCAAAACCAGAAGTTCAACTTTTGAACAAATCGTACTGGACGATATTTATATCATCCTGGATGATCCAATATGATCTCAAAACTCTAGCCGCCATGACAATTTAGGCAAGGATTTAAGAGTCAAAATTTGTTATAATCGTCCTGGACGATCTATATATCGTACTGGACGATTTGTGCAAAATTTGTTCTGATCGTCCTGGACTATCCCAGGATCGTACGGGACTATCAGGTCAAATTCTGCACATCGTCCTGGACGATCCTGCGATCATCCTGGACGGTTTTTGGCGGCAGAATTGAGTTTTTAGGGTTTTCTGAAGCCGCCTTTTGGAGCACATCGTCCTGGACGATCCTGTGATCGTCATGGACGATCTTTGTTGGCAGAATTAAGTTTTTTGGGTTTTCTGAAGCTGTCTTTTGGAGCACATCGTCCTGGACGATCCGGCGATCGTCCTGGACGATCTTTGCCGCCAGAACTAATTTGGAAGGGTTTTTGGAGCTCTTTATTTAAGCTTTCTCAAGGCACTTGATAGGTGTCTTTGGCAGCCATTGAGGCTTCGTTCTTTTGGAGAAAACTTGAAGAGAGAGCTTGAAAGGGAGAGAGGAAAGGGTGGAGTTTAAGAGGGAGAAGAGCCTAGGAAGGGGGTTTCTCGAGGGAGTGTGAGGGGGTTCACACGGTTGCTCCGGCAGGCTTGCACCTAAGTACCGTCGGATTCAAGGCTTATCTCGAAGGAAGTTTTGGGATGAAGAAGTGCTCTTTGGTGTCAAAGGACCCGGCTACTCCGCCGCACCGGGGAAGGTGGAAGTGATTTTGTAAGGGCTTCTCCGCCTAGCTGTGGGGGCTGAAGGAGAGACACTTTTGGTTTAGTGCAATACTTGGAGGGTGCCTCCGAGGAGTGGACGTAGGTCAGGTTGGACCGAACCACTATAAATCCGGTGTGTTCTTTCTTATTATTTTTCCACACTTTATTTTGTTGTGATTATCTGCTTGGGTGATATCTGTGATTGATCTTTTTATCGTTGTTTTAATTCGTTTCCACTACACATTATAAAAAGATTTTTGTTTTATTTCAAATATCCAATTCACCCCCCCCCCCCTCTTGGTTAGCCTCGGGACTAGTTCACTAGGGCTTAACATCCCTATCGAACTTTCAAGTGGTATCAGAGCGGGATTCAAAATTTAAGTTTAAAATCTTTTGAATTCGATCCATGGCTAATTTTTGTAATCGTAATATTGCGGAAGGATATTCAATCACCCGGCCACCTTTATTTGAAAATATTATTTTTGATTTTTGGAAAATCCGTATGTCTACTTTCTTGAAATCTATTGATTATCGTATGTGGCATATGATTCAAATTGGTTATTCTGCACCGTCACGTATTGTAAATGAAATTAAAATTGATATTCCCTTTTCTGAATGGAGTAGAACAGATCAAATCAATGCTCAATTAAATACTAAATGTTTAAATTATTTTTTCTGTGCTTTGAATTCTGATGATTGTATGTTAATATCTGCATGCACTTCTGGCAAAGAAATCTGGGATAAATTATGCACTAGATATGAAGGTACTTGTGAAATCAAGCAATCTAGGCTAAATATGTTAATGCATGATTATGAACTTTTTAGCATGAAAACTTATGAAATGATCTTGGACATGTTTACTAGGTTTTCTCAAATTGTGACATCATTATATGCTTTAGGAAAAGAACTTTCAAATTTTGAAAAAGTTAATAAAATCTTACGTTCTCTACTTGCTAAATTTGATGCCAAAGTCATTGCAATTTCTGAATCAAAAAATTTGAATGAATATTCTGTTGATAATTTGATTGGCTCACTCATTGCCTACGAGCAAGATTTGGGTCAAAAGCTTTTGGATGCAGATAAAATGATAGTGCTGAAAACTGAAGACATTGGAAAAAATAACTCAGAAAGTGATGAAAGTGAAGAGTTAGCATCAGCAACAAATAAATTGAAAAATCTACTAAGGCACAAACATCAACATCAAAAGTGGAACAAAGGTAAAAATGGTAAGAATGTAAAGTTTTCTTCTGATGTTATTTGTTTTGGATGTAGGAAGCCTGGACATATGAAAAATCAGTGCCCGAACTTAAGAACCCTTCCTGAAAAGGAAAAGGGTAAAGCTAAGCAAATTATAATAAGGGCTGATAATGCAAAACGAAAAATGTCCGGGGCAGATCTAGCTTCTGAATCATCAGATCAGGAGCAAGCTGATGTAAAATAATGTTCTTTTTGTGTGTTTATGTTTTTTGTTTTGTTTTTCTGTTACTATTGTTTTATTCATTGTGTTTTCTGTTTTAGTATTTTTGTTTTTCTTTTTAAAATTTTTTTTTGATGTTTTTTATTATTCCTCTGATCAAGCACACACATAACACCTCTTGTTTTAAATCATTTCTTTTTAGATCTTATTTTCTAAAAATGGAAAATTTACCTCCTATTTTTTCTAAATACTTTGTTAGTTGTGATTGATTTCTCTAAAATCAAGTAAAGGAAGGAAACTCATGATTTTGTCTCTCTATCTCATTTCTTTGAATAAGGCTATCTTACTTTTGAGTCAAAATCTATTTCAGATTATAAATTGGTTTTTGAAATTAAAACTTTTTTCATCTCCCGACATTTTTCTATCTCATAGGAATCTTTTACAAATTATTGAACCAACTTCAAGATTATCTTATTCAGGTTGTTCGTCTTTACCATAAGAATAAGGTTTGCAGATTTTAAAGATTTAGAAAGGAGGCAATCAAAAGATGCGCAGTGCGCCAAACAAATTGAAAAGAGGCACAAAATGAGCCCAAAACTAAAAAGATGTGAAATTGTCAAATTGAATACACAAAGTGTATCAAAAATTAAAAGATGCGCAAAGTGCCAAACAAATTGAAAAAGAGGCACAAAATTAGCCCATAAAAGCTGCTTCCATTCTTGTAAATCTCTAAAGTTTAGAAAACTCTTATGACTTTTTGATAGATTCGTTACTTGAGTTTGAAAATCAAGATTTTTTTATTCATTACTTTGCATCAATCTTCTATTAGATGTATTCATGAAAGGAGTTTTGAAAGATTTTTGTTTCCTTATCTAATTTGTTCCTTGATTTAGATATTGGCTTAAAAAGTTTTTTCGCCTTTTTAAAAAAAAAAACCTGAGTTTGGATATACATTTTCTGGTTCTCTAACCTTTCTAGGTTCAAAGAAGTCAATTCATGTCTTACTAAGTTTTGGAGAACCTTAAGAGGTGACTTTTCAAATTTTTGCTCCTCCTCTTTTTGATAATGTCAAAGGGGGAGAACGTACTGTTGTATTTGTGATATTTTTTACGTACTGTTGTATTTGTGATATTTATTTTTATGTTGTTTGTTTTACATTATATTGTTGTTGTAGTTATTTTAAAAATTAAAAAAAAAAAGAAAGTATTTCTCCCATTTTTTAAAAGACTTTTTCTTAGTGAGGGGGAGATTAGGAGAAAATAACTTTTTTGCAAATTCAACCAGTAATGTTTGCCATCATCAAAAAGGGGGAGATTGTTACGACTTGGGCTCACAAGTTTCTGTTTTGATGATAACAAACATTATGGCTCACATCTTCTAATATTTGGAATGTATATTTATTTGTGTGTGTACTAATATTTCAGGAACAGCATGCATCAATACAAGAAAGATTCAAGACTCAAGAATGAGTAGAATAGGCTTTATTGTATTTCTCATTGATGTACTTTTTAATTCCTTGAGTCAAGTCCTGTAATGGTATATACTTATTTATGACCATGTGTACACATACTTAGGGGGAGTGAGATCCTGTCAAAACCAGAAGTTCAACTTTTGAACAAATCGTACTGGACGATATTTATATCATCCTGGACAATCCAATATGATCTCAAAACCCTAGCCGCCACGACAATTTAGGCAAGGATTTAAGAGTCAAAATTTGTTCTAATCATCCTGGACGATCTATATATCGTATTGGATGATTTGTGCAAAATTTGTTCTGATCGTCCTGGACTATCCCAGGATCGTACGGGACTATCAGGTCAAATTCTGCACATCGTCCTAGACGATCCTCAGATCGTCCTGGACGATTTTTGGCGGTAGAATTGAGTTTTTAGGGTTTTCTGAAGCCGCCTTTTGGAGCACATCGTCCTGGACGATCCTGAGATCGTCCTGGATGATCTTTGATGGCAGAATTGAGTTTTTAGGGTTTTCTGAAGCCGTCTTTTGGAGCACATCATCCTGGACGATCCGGCGATCGTCCTGGATGATCTTTGCCGCCAGAACTAATTTGGAAGGGTTTTTGGAGCTCTTTATTTAAGCTTTCTCAAGGCACTTGATAGGTGTCTTTGGCAGCCATTGAGGCTTCGTTCTTTTGGAGAAAACTTGAAGAGAGAGCTTGAAAGGGAGAGAGGAAAGGGTGGAGTTTGAGAGGGAGAAGAGCCTGGGAAGGGGGTTTCTCGAGGGAGTGTGAGGGGGTTCACACGGTTGCTCCGGCAGGCTTGCACCTAAGTACCGTCGGATTCAAGGCTTGTCTCGAAGGAAGTTTTGGGAAGAAGAAGTGCTCTTTGGTGTCAAAGGACCCGGCTACTCCGCCGCACCGGGGAAGGTGGAAGTGATTTTGTAAGGGCTTCTCCGCCTAGCTGTGGGGGCTGAAGGAGAGACACTTTTAGTTTAGTGCAATACTTGGAGGATGCCTCCGAGGAGTGGACGTAGGTCAGGTTGGACCGAACCACTATAAATCCGGTGTGTTCTTTCTTATTATTTTTCTGCACTTTATTTTGTTGTGATTATCTGCTTGGGTGATATCTGTGATTGATCTTTTTATCGTTGTTTTAATTCGTTTCCACTGCACGTTATAAAAAGATTTTTATTTTGTTTCAAATATCCAATTCACCCCCCCTCTTGGTTAGCCTCGGGACTAGTTCACTAGGGCTTAACATCCCTATCGAACTTTCAGAATCATGTTTACAAATTAAAAAAGTCTTATATGGATTGAAACAGGCACCCAGAGCTTGGTATGAGAGGCTTAGCACATTCCTGTTAGAAAGAGAGTTTGTTAAGCGGAGCGTAGACACCACCCTTTTTCTAAGGAGAATATGGGATGACTTGCTCATTGTCCAGATCTATGTTGATGATATAATTTTTGGATCTTCTGATAAATATTTATGTGGTGAATTTTCTAAAACAATAAGTAAAAAGTTTGAGATGAGTATGATGGGAGAATTGTCCTACTTTTTGGGGTTTAGCATAAGGCAAATGGATGATGGAACATTTCTCAATCAATCTAAATACACTAAGGACATTTTGAAGAAATATGAAATGGACAAAGCCAAGCCAATCAATACTCCCATGAGCTCCTCTGGTCAGTTAGATAAGGATTCAAGTGGAAAATCTGTTGATAAGAAGAAGTATAGAGGAATAATAGAATCACTGCTTTACCTGACTGCTAGCTGACCTGATATCATATTTAGTGTCTATCTTTTTGCTAGGTTTCAGGCTGATCCTAAAGAGTCCCACCTAACTGCTGTTAAGAGAATTCTTAGATATCTTTTAGGGACCCCAAACCTTGAAATCTGGTACCCTAGGCACAGCACCTCTTTTGAGATCATTGGATATTTTGATTCTGACTTTGTAGGGTATAGGGTGGATAGAAAGAGCACTTCTAGAACTTGTCAATTTATAGGACAGTCGTTATTCTCCTGGTCCAGTAGAAAATAGAAATCAGTTGCACTTTCCACTGCTGAAGCTGAGTATATTACCTTAGGGAGTTGTGTGGCCGAAGTTCTTTGGTTTAAGCAACAAGTCTTGGATTTAGGATTACCTGTGGGCATAATTTCTATTCTGTGTGATAATACTAGTGTCATCTGCATCTCTAAGAATCTAATCTAACATTCTAGGACCAAACATATTGATATAAGGCAACATTTCATTAGGGACCATGTTACAAAAGGGGACTTTGAGCTACATCATGTAGCAACTGAAAATCAGTTGGCTGATATATTCACTAAACCACTGGCCTTTGACTCATTCAACATTTTGAGAACCAGATTAGGAGTGATTGATATAAATGCTTGATTCTGATGACTGTTGATTTTGATTATTCTGATTGTTATTCTGTTTTCTGTTAGTTAGTTTTTGTTTTTGATTTGATTATTTGCTTTCAGTTAGTTTTATTTCTTCTGCTGATTTCTGTGTTAGCCCTGTTGTTAGTTTGATTTGAGTATTTACTTTGATGTGATTTTCCACCTATTTTTATTCACTGGTTCATCTCTTACACTTACTGTTTTATGCTTTTCAAAGTCTGATCACTGCTCACTACTTCTGATAATCTGAATTTCTGACTGGGAGTTTTACCTTATTTTTTGTTTGGAAGCTGGTAAGTAGTGATTGACTCCACTGGATCTATTAAAGGGAAGAAACGTTGATGATTGTTTCTCTTCCTCTAACTCCTTTACTGGTGTATGGCTTCTTTTGGATAAAAATCTTTTTCAAAATTAAAATATTAGTTTTTAAAATAGAGATTTATTTTATCTTCCTACAGTAATCTACCTCATATGAATAGTATTTTCAAAGTCTTGAGTCACTATTATGATTTTCTAAACCAAGTGATTGCATTTATCATATGATGTATGGCTTTTATTTTGTGAATCATTCTTCCTTATTGTGGAGAGTCATCTCCTATGTTTGGAAGATAATTTCACAGCTGAGACTCTTTAATGATTATGAAAAGGAGAAAGCTTACAAAAGATGCGCAGTGCGCCAAATAAATTGAAAAAGAGGTATAAAATGAGCCCAAAGCTGAAAAGATGCGAAATATCACCAACTAAAAGATACACAAAGTGTATCAAAAATCAAAAGATGCGCAAAGCGCCAACCAAATTGAAAAAGAGGCACAAAATAAGCCCAAACCAAGCTTTCTTCCCTTTCAGATTGTTAAATGTCTTAGAAAAATCCGTGCGCCACTTAATATTTTTAAAAGCTTGAGTTTGAAAATCCTGATTTCTGATTCCTTACTTTGTAACACTATTAGATCATATATTTTTCTGGAATGAGGCTTGAAAGGATCTCTTTTCGAATCTAATTTCTTTTCTTCTGAATTTGATTTTTATTTTAAAAGAGATTTGCATCGATATGGTGCCCGAGGTGGGAGTTACGAAAGTCGATTTTTTCAGCTTTTTCTTGTTTTCAGCATTGTCAATCTTCTCCTTATTAGTTTTTGAATATAAAATTGAGGAAAATTTCCGATTTACTGGAGCAGCTTAATAAAAAAAATGTTGCTTTTATGTGTTCTCGCTTCGAGTTTTGTTTGTTTTTGTTTTTGTTTTAGTTTTTATGATTGTGTTTTTGGGAACCTGATCTGTCATCTTCTTCCTCCATCTTTTTCTATTTTGTAGTTGTTTTCTTTTATGTTGTGTACTTATGTTTCAGTGTTCTGTTTTACCCTCCTCCTTTTTATGATGTCAAAAGGGGGAGTCAGTTATAGTCGTTTCTATTTTTGTTATGTGTTATGTTTCCTGTATTGATTTAGTTGTTAAATGAAAATTTGAAAAAAAAAATTATATTTGTTTTTCGATCTCGTAGTTATTATTATTTTTCAAACTACTGCACAAATGTTTGCCATCATCAAAAAGGGGGAGATTGTTGTAAATCTGGTTTTGATAATGACAAACATGTTGTCTATTTTGTTTTACTTGGCTAACCCGTTTCAGGCACAAAAGATCACGAGAACTCAAGCCAACTCAAGATCGGGTCCAAGTGTGTCCAATGTACTATTTTTCTTTTTCTTGAGTCAATTGTAATGTAACTGATCCCCCAGCTAAGTAACCTTGCACACACATACTCAGGGGGAGAGCTTGAGTGAATTAGAGTTTCTGTTCATTTTTGTTCAGATCGTCCTGGACGATATTCACATCGTCCTAGATGATCCAGTAAAAATAGAAACCCTAATTAGGGAGACCAAGTTAAGTGCGTCTGATTAAGCAGATCATCCTAGACGATCTTTGGATTGTATGGGATGATATGCTCAAATCAGAAAGTTTCAGCCGCCAGATCAAGTTAGGCAAGTTTTAATTTTAAGTTATTTGGTCTGATCGTCCCGGACGATACGTGTATCATCTTGGACGATGCAGTACAATTATGCCTAAATTAGTTTGGTAATTAAGGAAAGTAATTAATATTTAATTGATACGATCATATCATCCTGGACGATCGCAGGATCGTCCTGGACGATCATCTAAGTGCATTTCAGCTGTACGACCTGAACTGTGCTCAGACGATTTTGGCACTTTTTGAACTAATCGTACAGGACGATACCCTTATCATCCTGGACGATCAAGTCATTTTTTGGTCTTCCAGCACAGTTTGCTCTAGACGACCCGAACTATCTTCTGGACGATATTCCTCAATTTACACTAATCGTCCCGGACGAGCACAAAATCGTACGGGACGATATGAACAACTTTTTGAACTGATCGTCCAGAAGAGCCAGATTGTCCAGGCTGAATCAGCTGAATTTGAACTGATCGTACAGGACGATCGTCCTGGACGATCTTGGCCGACCAGTTGAGATTTAGGGCAAATTTTAAGTCCTCCTCTAAAAGATATTTTTTTTTCAACAAGAAAAATCTTTTGCCACTTTCCTTTCCAGAGAAACCCTAGTTAGTGAGGGACTCACTAAGGTTGCTCCAAGCACGGATCAGAATCATCTTCTCCGCTCGTCGTCTTTCGTCTAGTTGGTGTTTGTTGTGGGAGGATCGTTCGCAAGAAGATCTGGGGTTCTCTGCCCTCTTCAGGTGGAAGTAAAAGGAGGTCGGGATCTCTGCCTCACCGTGTGGTGAAAAGGAGGTTTTGTACAGGCTTCTCCGCCTTGCTGTGGGAGCAAAAGGAGAGACACTTTTTGTTTAGTGTAATACCCGGAGGGGAGGCTCCGGGGAGTGGACGTAGGTCAAGTTGACCGAACCACTATAAAATCTGGTTTGCTTTTCTGATTATGTTCTGCACTTTACTTTTCTGATATTAACTGCTTGGGTGAATATTTGTGATTGATCTTTTCGTTCTTGTTTTCTTGTTTCCGCTGCAAAGTATCGAAAAGATTTTTCTATTCCTCGTGAAATTTTTAAATAACCAATTCACCCCCCCCCCCTCTTGGTTAGCCTCGGGACTAGTTCACTAGTGCTTAACATCCCTATCGAACTTTCAAACTTCTCCGAGTCTTCTTCACAAATCTTCGCATCGCCGCTGATTACTCCACCCTTCACTCCTATGTTAATCAGTGACCTGTAAAACTCATAGCCCAGGATTTTCACCATATCCTTCAACTCTTTGTCACTAGCGACAAACTCTACACCCTTGTTTCTAATCCTGATTATGATTGGAGTGTTGCCAATCGCTTTCTTAGACACACCCTTCCACAATAACGCTTGCACTTTCCTCCTTAAAGATGCCCTTACCATTTAACATGTCCTTCATTCCTCCATCATCCCAAAGGCTGGGGACCGCATTCACATCACCCCTTTACTTTCTCTGACCACCTATTACATCATGGCCCACCGGGAATTCAATGCTACTGATCTTCGTTTCTGCTATATCGAGCATCTCACTACCATTAGGGATCCGAGCCATAAACGACACCCAAATCTTGCTCTAGGACACATCATTGCATATGCTTTAGAGACTAAATATGATCTTTAATATCCAGTCCCTACTAATGTCCCTCCTTCCTACTTCACAAATAATTCCTTCCATGTACTCTACAGTACCTGACTACATCCGGAGCCTGCCCCGGATGTTGAGGAGGAAGAGGAAGACGTTGTTCCAGTTCCTGCTGCCCCTGATGCACCTGCTCCCCTTCGTATTGCATCCCCTTTTGATCATCTGGTGCAGCGGTTCGACTAGTAGGAGGCCTAATTTGACTCTTATGTTGCTGCCTAGGAGCAGCACCACACTGAGGATCTACAGCGCTTCAATGACTATGTTGCTCAGCAGCAACAGCAGCACGACCAGGATATTGCCTGTTTTGGAGCACACTTCACCGCCTTTCACAGTTACTTTCAGCCACCACCTCCTCCTCCTTCTGATCAGGATCCGCCTCCTTTTTAGCCTTATGTTTTGTGGGGTTTTCGGCTTATATTGTTGTATTTGTTCCTCCTCCTTTTTGGGATGTCAAAAGGGGAAGTTAGTGTTTTGAGTGACTAGTAGTTTCATGTACTGTTTTAGTTGTTTCTTGTATTGCTCTTGTTTTGTAGTTGTTCTCCTTATTATATTTTCTGTTTAGTGAATTTTGAAATGATATTTGTCTTTCGTACGTGCATTGGTTACTCCTGTCTATTTGATTTGAAACTACTTAACAAATGTTTGCCATCATCAAAAAGGGGGAGATTGCTACAAATCTGGTTTTAAAGATTATGATTTTGATGATAGCAAACATTTCTGTCTCTGGTTACCTGTTTAATCTTTCAGGTATGCAGGTTCAATTACAAGTTCAAGCCAGTCCAAGCTCGAGTCAGTATGTTTTGAAATCTAGGTCCAATGTACTTTTTCATCTTTATTGAGTCAAATGCTATGTAATTGATCCCCTAGATAAGTAACCTTGCACACACACACTCAGGAGGAGAGCTTGAGTGAATTAGAGTTTCTGTTCAATTTTTGTTCAGATCGTCCTGGATGATATTCACATCATCCTGGACGATCCAGTGCAAACAGAAATCCTAATTAGGATGATCATGTTAAGTCGGCTTTATTAAGCTGATCCTCCTAAACGATGTTACTATCGTACAGGACAATAGGCTAAAATTAGAAATTTTTAGCCGCTAGATTAAGTTAGGCAAGTTTTATTTTTAGAGATTTGATCTGATCGTCCCGGATGATACGTGTATCGTTCTGGACGATCCATTACAACCATGCCTAAATTAGCCTTGTGATTAAGTAAAGTAATTAAGGTTTGATTGATTTGATCATATCGTCCTGGACGATCACAGGATCGTACGGGACAATGTGTTAAAAATCCTGACCGTCCAGCATGTTTCACCTGTACGTCCAGATCAGTGCTCAGGATGATTTTGGCACTTTTTGAACTAATCGTACAGGTCGATATAGATATCATCCTGGACGATCAAGTCATTTTTAGCTCGTCCAGCACAAGTTCCTCTTGACGACAAGAGCGATCTTCTAGAAGAAATTCCTAAATTTATACTAATCGTCCCGGACGATCGCAGAATCGTACGGGACGATCTGAACAACTTTTTCTACTAATCGTCTAGAAGAGCCAGATCGTCCAGGCTGAAATAGATGATTTTGAACTAATCGTACAGGATGATCGAGCGATCGTCCTGGATGATATTGGCCGACTAGTTGAGATTTAGGGCAAATTTTGAGCCCTCCTATAAAAGATCTTTTTTCTTCCAATAAGAAAAATCTTTTTCCACTTTCCTTTATAGAGAAACTCTAGAGAGAGAGAGTTTCAAAGAGAGAGAGAGAGAGAGAGGATCTTGTGAGGGGGAGTTTGTGAGGGATTCACAAAGGTTGCTCCAGGCAATGATGAAAGTCGTCTTCTCCGTTCATCGTCTCTTGTACTATCGGTGTTCTCTATGGGAGGATCATTTGCAAGAAGATCCGGGTTCTCTGCCTGCTTCAGGAGGAAGCGAAACGAGTTCAAATTCTCTGCCTGCTTCAGGAGGAAGCAAAAGGAGTCTGAAAGTTCGATAGGGATGTTAAGCCCTAGTGAACTAGTCCCGAGGCTAACCAAGCGGGGGGTGAATTGGTTATTTAAAAATTTCACGACAACAATGAAAAATCTTTTTGATACTTAGCAGCGGAAATAATTAAACAAGAACGAAAAGATCAATCTCAGATATTCACCCACGCAGTTAATATCAAAAAGTAAAGTACAGAACTGAATCAGAAAAGCAAACCAGATTTTATAGTGGTTCGGTCAACTTGACCTACATCCACTCCACGGAGCCTCCCCTCCGGGTATTGCACTAAACAAAAAGTGTCTCTCCTTTTACTCCCACAGCAAGGCAGAGAAGCCTGTACAAGACCACCTTTTCACCAAACGGTGGGGCAGAGAACCCGACCTCATTTTGCTTTCTCCTGAAGCAGGCAGAGAACCTTCGAACTCATTTTGCTTCCACCTGAAGTGGGAAGAGAACCCCGGATCTTCTTGTGAACGATCCTCCCACGACGAACACCAACTAGATGAAAGACGACGAGCGGAGATGACGATCCTGATCCGTGCTTGGAGCAACCTTAGTGAATCCCTCACTAACTCCCCCTTACAAGATCTTCTCTCTCTCTCCCAAACTCTCTCTCTCTCTAGGGTTTCTCTGGAAAGGAAGGTGGCAAAAGATTTTTTTCTTGTTTCAAGAAAAAGTTCTTTTATAGGAGGGCTTAAAATTTGCCCTAAATCTCAACTGGTCGGCCAAGATAGTCCAGGACGATCGGTATATCGTCCTGTACGATCAGTTCAAATTCAGCTGTTTTAGCCTGGACGATCTGGCTCTTCTGGACGATCTGTAAAAAAAATTGTTCATATCGTCCCGTACGATCCTGCGATCGTCCGAGACGATTAGTGCAAATTGAGGAATATCGTCCAGAAGACAGTTCGGGTCTTCAAGAGAAACTTGTGCTGCACGACCAAAAAATGACTTGATCATCTACGATGATACAGGTATCATCCTGTACGATTAGTTCAAAAAGTGCCCAAATCGTCCTGAACATAGTTCGGGACGTACAGCTAAAATGTACTAGACGATCATGATCGTCCGGGACAATCCTGCGATCGTCCAGAACGATATGATCGTATCAATTAAATATTAATTGCTTTCCTTAATTACTAGACTAATTTAGGCATGATTGTACTGAATCATCCAGGACGATACGTGTATCGTCTAGGACGATACGTGTATCGTCCTAGACGATCAGACCAAATAACTTAAAATAAAAACTTGCGTAACTTGATCTGAACAAAAAATGAACAGAAACTCTAATTCACTCAAGCTCTCCCACTAAGTGTGTGTGTGCAAGGTTACTTAGCTCGGGGATCAGTTACATTACAATTGACTCAATAAAAAGAAAAATAATACATTTGACACACTTGGACCCGATCTTGAGTTGGCTTGATTTGCTCGTGATCTTTTGTACTTGAAACGGGTTAGCCAAGCAAAATACACTGGAAACATGTTTGTCATCATCAAAACCAGATTTGTAACAATCTCCCCCTTTTTGATGATGGAAAACATTTGTACAGTAGTTTGAAAATAAAAATAAATAGGAGATCGAAAAATAGATATATTTTTTTCAAATTTTTATTTAACGATCAAACTAATACAGAAAACATAACACATAACAAAGACTGAAACGACTACAACTGACTCCCCCTTTTGACATCACAAAAAGGAGGAGGGTAAAACAAAAATGAATAAAACTTACAGCAAAAACACATAAAAGCAACGTTTTTTTTTTTATCAAGCTGCTCGAGTAAAATAGAATTTTTCCTTGATTTTAGATTCAAAAACCAATAAGAAGACGATTGACAGCGCTGAAATTCAAAAAAGGTTGAAAAAATCATCTTCCGTAACTCCGACCCCGGGGATCTTATCGATGCAAACCTCTTTCAAAACAAAAATTTGATTCAGAAGAAAAGATATTAGATTTGAAAAGAGATCCTTTCAAGCCTCGTTCCAAAAAAATATCTGATATAATAGTGTTACAAAGTAAGAAATCAGAAATCATGATTTCCAAACTCAAGCTTTTGAAAATATTAAGTGGCGCACGGATTTTGCTAAGACATTTAGCAATCTGAAAGGGAAGAAAGCTTGGTTTGGGCTCATTTTGTGCCACTTTTTCAAATTGGTTGGCGCTTTGCGCATCTTTTCATTTTTGATACACTTTGTGTATCCAATTTGGCAATTTTGCATCTTTTCAGTTTTGGGCTCATTTTATGCCTCTGTTTCAAATTATTTGGTGCACTGCGCATCTTTTATAAGCTTTCTTTTTTTCATAATCATTAAAGAGTCTCAACTGTGAGATTATCTTCTAGACATAGGAGATGACTCTCCACAGTAAGGAAGAATGATTCACAAAACAAAAGCCATACAGTATATGATAAATGCAATCACTTGGTTTAGAAAATCAAACTAATGACTCAAGACTTTGAAAAGCACTATTGATATGAGGTAGATTACTGTAGGAAGATAAAATAACCTCTATTTCAAAAACTAACATTTTAATTTTGAAGAGAATTTTTATCCAAAAGAAACTATACACCAATAAAGGAGTTAGAGGAAGAGAAACAATCACCAATGTTTCTTCCCTTTAACAGATTCAGTGGAATCAATCACTACTTACCAGCTTCCAAACCAAAATAAGGTAAAAAACTCCCTGTCAGAAATTCAGATTATTAGAAGTAGTGAGCGGTGATCAGATTTTGAAAAGCATAAAATAGTAAGTGCAAGATATGAACCAATGAATAAAAATAGGTAAAAAATCACATTAAAGTAAATACTCAAATCAAACTAACAGTAAGGCTAAAACAGAAATCAGCAAAAGAAATAAAATCAACTAAAAGCAAATAATCAAACCAAAAACTAACTAACAGAAAACAGAATACTAATCAGAACCATCAGAAATCAGCAGTCATTAGAATCAAGCATTTATATCAATCACTCCTAATCTGGTTCTCAAAATGCTGAATGAGTCAAAGGCCAGTGGTTTAGTGAATATGTCAGCCAGCTGATTTTCAGTTGCTACATGATGTAGCTCAATGTCCCCTTTTGTAACATGGTCCCTAATAAAGTGATGTCTTATATCAATGTGTTTGGTCCTAGAATGTTGGATTGGATTCTTAGAAATATAAATGGCACTAGTATTATCACACAGAACAGAAATTATGCCAACAGGTACCCCTAAATCTAAGACTTATTGCTTCAACCAAAGAATTTGGGCCACACAACTCCCTAAGGCAATGTACTCAGCTTCAACAGTGGAAAGTGCAACTGAGTTCTATTTTCTACTGGACCAGAAGACTAACGACTGTCCTATAAATTGACAAGTCCCAGAAGTGCTCTTTCTATCCACCCTACACCTCGCAAAGTCAGAATTAGAATATCCAATGATCTCAAAAGAGGTGCTGTGCCTAGGGTATCCGATTCCTAGATTTGGGGTCCCTAAAAGATATCTAAGAATTCTCTTAACAGCAGTCAGGTGGGACTCTTTAGGATCAGCCTGAAACCTAGCACAAAGACAGACACTAAACATGATATCAGGTCGGCTAGGAGTCAGGTAAAGCAGTGATCCTATTATCCCTCTATACTTCTTCTGATCAACAGATTTTCCACTTGAATCCTTATCTAACTGAACTGAGGAGGTCATGGGAGTATTGATTGGCTTGGCTTTGTCCATTTCATATTTCTTCAAAATGTCCTTAGTGTATTTAGATTGATTGAGAAAGGTTTCATCATCCATTTGCCTTATGCTAAACCCCAAAAAGTAGGATAATTCTCCCATCATACTCATCTCAAACTCCTTACTCATTATTTTAAAAAAGTCATCACATAAATATTTATCAGAAGATCGAAAAATTATATCATCAATATAGATCTGGACAATGAGTAAGTGATCCCCTAATCTCCTCAGAAAAAGGGTGGTGTCTACGCTCCCCTTAACAAACTCTCTTTCTAACAGGAATGTGCTAAGCCTCTCAAACCAAGCTCTTGGTGCCTGTTTCAATCCATATAAGACCATTTCTAATTTATAGACATGATTTGGATATTGGGAACTCTCAAAACCTGTGGGTTGTTCTACAAAAACATCTTCTTTAATTACCCCATTTAAAAAGGTACTCTTGACATCCATTTGAAACTGCTTAAATCCCTTATAATATGCAAAGGCTAGTAGCACTCTAATGGCTTCCAATCTAGCTACAGGGGCAAAAGACTCCTTAAAATCAATCCTTTCTATCTGATTATACCCCTTAGTCACCAATCTTACCTTATTTCTCACCACCACACCAGAATCATTCATCTTATTCTTAAAGACCCACTTGGTTCCCACAATACTTTAATTTTTAGGTCTTTCTACTAACTCCAAGACATTATTCCTTACAAATTAATTCAATTCTTCCTGCATAGCTAAAATCCAAAACTCATCAGACAAGGCCTGATTGATGTTGGTGGGTTCAGTCATTGAGATAAAGGCAGAATGGTTTACTTCATTCTTAAGTCCATGCCTAGTCCTAACACCTTTAGAAGGGTCTCCTAAGATTAATTCTTTAGGATGACTCGAAGAATATCTCTAATCTCTAAGCAACGTGGTTTGAGGTTCTACCCTTTACTCCAAATTTGTATTTCCAACTCCTTAGGTAACCTCAATAATCTCTTTATCTTCTACTCCAGATCTAGACTCCTTAGGATCAGATTCATCAAACACTACATGGGTTGTTTCTTCCACCACCAAAGTCCTCCTATTGAACACCCTAAAGGATTTCTCCACACTTGAATATCCTAAAAACACTCCTTCATCAGATTTGGGGTCAAATTTTCCTAAGGGTGACTTCCCGTTGTTCAGAATGAAAACCTTACAGCCAAAGACATGGAGGTGGGACAGATTTGGAGTTCTACCCTTAATGATCTCATAAGGTGTCTTGTTCAGTTTGACTCTCACATTCACCCTATTCAGCACATAACATGCAGTGTTAACCGCTTCAGCCCAAAAGTATTTTGGAAGTGAATACCCGGCAAGCATGGCTCTAGCGGCTTCCACTAAGGTCCTATTCTTCCTTTCAGCTACCCCGTTCTGCTGAGGGGTCCTAGGAGCTGAAAAATTATGACTAATTCCATGATCCTCACAAAAACTTCCAAATCTTTCATTTTCAAACTCCCCTCCGTGATCACTATGGATGGTAATAATCTCACATCCTAACTTCTTCGTAATCCAAGTAGAGAAAGATCTAAACTCATCAAATGACTCATATTTATGTGACAAAAATTTAACCCAAGTGAACCTCGAATAATCATCTACAATCACAAACCCATAGACCCTCCCTCCTAAGCTGGCAGTGCTAATGGGTCCAAAGAGGTCCATGTGAAGAACTTCTAAAGGTCTAGAGGTGCTAATGTCCTTAACAGAGTGAAAAGAGGACTGGACTTGCTTCCCCAACTGACAGGCATCACACAGGTGATCCTTAGTGAACTTAAGCTTGGGCACACCTCGAACTAAGTCTTTTTGGGTGACTCTCCTAAGGGTTTTCATACTGGCATGACACAATCTCCTATGCCATAACCAAGACTCATTAGCAGCAGTTTTTAAGCAAATTGAATTATCAGATTTAATGCAACTTACATCCAGCTTGTAGACGTTGTTGATCCTTTACCCCTGCGAAATAACTTCATCATTTAAGCTTAAAATGAAGCCAGTGGGCAGGAATTTGATGATGTATCCCTTGTCACAGAGTTGACTGATGCTCAGCAAGTTATGTTTCAGTCCATCTACAAGCAAAACATTATCAATCATAAAATTCTTTAAATCACCAATTATACCTGAGCCTACCACCTTCCTGGTGGTGTTATCTCCAAGTGTAACCTTGCCTCTAGCCCTGGCCTCCAGCGAAATGAACTGATTTGCATCTCCAATCATATGTCTAGAACATCCGCTGTCCAGGTACCACATGCTCTCACGAGGTCTCATGTGAGAGCACACCTACAAAAATATCAAACGTCAGTCTTAGGAACCCAAACAGGTTTGGGTTCCTTCTTATGAAAAGAAGAATGCAATGCATTGTTGACCTCATTTTTGTACGAGGTCAGTAGGACCAATCTAGACTCTAGGATTTTCCTAGATTTCCATCCCTAGGATCTGTTCTAGACCCTAGGACCTCTTCAAATTAATTTTAACCCTTGGATCAATCTAATCCAAGATCAACCCAAATTCAAATCAATCCTGACCTCAGATCAATACAATTTAAGACAAATCTAGATTCTAGGATTCTCCTAGACTTTAGACCCTAGGATTCTACCTGACTCTAGATCATATGATCCTCTTAGACCCTAGGATTCTCCTAGATCTATCTAGAGCTTAGGATTCTTCTAGATCCTAAGACTATTCTAGATCCTAGGCCCTAGGACTTCCAAACCCTAGGATCTTCCTAGAAATCAAACTTTAGGACCTACTCTAGATCCTAAGATCCTTCTAGATCTTGAATCTTAGGATTCCTAGATCTTAGGATTCCTAGATCTTAGAATTCTTCTAGATTATAGGATTCTTCCAGACCCCAGATCCTAGGATTTCCCTAGGACTTCTAGATTCTAGGATCTTTCCAGACTCCAGTCCCTAGGATCTATTCTAGACCCTAGGATTCCCTTAAGCTGATTTGGACTTTAGGACCTATTCTAAACCCTAGGATTCCTCTAGATCAATCCAAGATTCAATTTAATCTAAACTTAATTCAAATCCTATCATTCAAGCTCAAAATCCAATTCAAAACCAGATTTCCAGATTCAAATCCAAGGCCAAAGGTCTAAGTCCTGAAAGCCTTTTCCAGTAAATCTTTAAACATTTCAAAACCCTATCAAATTTCCTCTGATTCAGGATCTGTCAGTTCCACACTGATGTGACATGTCTCTAGAGGCAACCCTCCAAATTTGAGCTCATTCTGAGGTCTCTAACCCCAGAAACTGAATTGAAATCCAAAGGTTGTAAAACCTTCAAATATTTACAGTCTATGCCACTGGACCTGCCACCCAGTGGATTTTAATCTTGGAGCTTTCTACAAAGCTCCAAATCACTTCCAGACCATTTATTATAACCCATTAAACAATAAACTGCATTTTGTTGGACTCAATTTGACCCCCAGTTGATTAGGGGTCAAAATGACCAAAATACCCCTATGGGGTATGAATAGTCACTTTGGTCAAATGAGCTCCAAATCAAATGCAACCACCTCCAGCAAATTTCAAATGTCAAACCAAACCTGTTGGACCCACTTCCAGCCCCTGGGTCAACTTGGTTGACCAAGTCAATCTAGTTTGACCAACAGGCCTTTATGGGTCAAAATAGGTCATTTTGACCAAATGACCTCCCCAGACCTTAGGACCACCACCATTGGTCTCCAAATATCATTTCAAATCTGTTGAGCCTATTTCCAGACCTTGGACCCACCTGGTTGACCAGGTCAACCAGGTTTGACCTAAAGGCCCATTAAGGGCCCAAATAGGTCATTTTGACCAAATGATCTCTCCAGACTTTAGACTCATAATATTATTCTGAACTGTTTGAACCTAATCCCTGACCCTGGGTCAACCTGGTTGACCAAGTCAACTCAGTTGACCCATTATGACCATTAAGGGCCTAAATAGGTCATTTGATCTAGGAGACCATTCCAGACCCTAAAATCACTTCCACCAGAATTCAGATATCAAATCAGATTTGTCCAGTCCAAATCCTGGCCCTAGGTTAACCTGTTTGACCAAGTCAACCTGGGTTGACCAATCCAACCCTTAAGCATTTCCAACATTCAGTCAAACCCCATACCTATCAAAATCCAATTTTAAACACATCCCTTAATGATTCAAACTTGACCAAACCTTTGATCTAGTCAATAGTTGACCAAGTCAACTAAGACTCAAGCTCAGTCAAATCTGACCCATCTAGGTCAAATTAATCCATGTTATCAAATCATTATCTGTTGAACCTCTTCAATCTCTCCAAACCAACTCATTGGGTCTATCCATGCCACTTCACCTTGTTTGATCCGTTGACTGGTCAAACCAGTCAACGAATGGTCAAAGACCATTAAATATCCAAAGCTTCAATCCTATAACATTCAAATTCTAATCCTTAACTCTAAACTCAGCCCTTTAGCATTCAAGAAACCTCCCCCTCCACATCAGCAGCTTAGTTGACTGGTGGACCCGTCAACAAAGTTTTTTTGATAGGTTTGAGAAAGTTTGAATGGTCAAACCCGTTCAAACCTGTCGTTATCTCAAGACCAGGCTCTTCCTGACCATTTGATCAACTCCAGAAACCTTGCTGGAGTTAGCTTGACCCAGCCAAGCCATTTCCATAGCTCCAGCCCGACCCGACCAACCCAGGTGGTCCTCCCCACGTGAAGACAACTCCTTAATCATTCCAGCCAGTACAGTCCTTACCCCGACCCTCTAACCGTCTGGTCCAGGTGTCCTCAATCCCAGGACTTCATCTAGAGCATCCAGGCCATCCAGATGAGCTCAAACAGCTGAATAGGGGGAGGAGAGACGGGAAAGCCCATTCGAAGCTATCTCCCATTCCATTCGAGCCCCAGCCGCTCTAGCTTTTCGTTCTCATTCACTGGAGCTTCCTGTATATTTCCCTGATCATTCCCTACTATTTTGAGGCTGCCGACGGCGAGGTTGACCCTAAACCCTAAACCCTAAACCTTAAACCCTAAAGCCTAAAAAGCTTAAACCCTAACCCTAAACCCTAACACCTTAAAAATAAATCCTAAACCATAAACCCTAAACCCTAAAAAACCTACACCCTAAAACCCTAAACCCTAAAACTCTAAATCTTGAACACGAAACCCTAAAGCCTAAATTGTAAATTACGAAAACCTTAAACCCTAACCCTTAAAAACCCTAAACCCTAGACCCTAAACCCTAAACCCTAAACTCTAAAACCCTAAACCCTAAATCGAAACCTAAACCCTAAACTCTAAACCCAAAACCCTAAACCCAAAATTCCTAATAACCCTAAACCATAACCCCTAAAAACCCTAAACCCTAAACCCTAAAAATCCTAAAAAACCCTAAAACCTAAACCCGAAACCCTAAACCCCAAACCCTAAAAACCATAAAAATTCAACCCTAAACCTTAATACCCTAAAAAAACCCTAAACCCTAAAAAAATCTCTAAAACTTAAAACCCCAATAACCCTAAACACTAAACCATAAACCCTAAATCCTAAAAACCCTAAAACTCTAAACCCTAAAAACTCTAAAAAATCCTAAACCATAAACCGTAAAAACCCTAAAAAAAACATTAAACCCTTAAAAAAAACCCTAAAACCCTAAACCCTAAAAACCCTAAAAATCGTAAACCCTAAACCCTAAAAGCCTTTAAGAAAAAACCCTAAATCCCTAAATCCTAAATCTTAACCCTAAAAATCCAAAAAAACCCTAAACCCTAAAAACCTTAAACCCTAAACCCTAAAAACCTAAACCATTAAACCCTAAAAAAAATTGTAAACCCTAAATCCTAAATAAAACCCTATACCCTAAAACCCTAAAAAACCCTAAACCCAAAACCCTAAAACCCTAAACCCTAAACCCTAAGCCCTAAACCCTAAATTCCTTAAAACCCTAAAACCTAAACCCTAACCCCTAAAAACCCTAAACCCTAAACACTAAACCCTAAAACCTAAAACCCTAAACCCTAAACCATAAACCCTAAACCCTAAACCGTAAACCCTAAAAACTCTAAACCCTCAACCATAAACCTTAAACCCTAAACCTAGAACCCTAAAAAACAAAACCCTAAACCCCTAAAAAAAACCCTAAACCCTAAAAAAACCCTACACCCTAAAAAAACCCTACATCTTAAAACCTTAGAAAACCCTGAACCCTAAACCCTAAAACCTGAACCCTAAACCCTAAACCCCAAACACTAAAACCCTAAACCATAAACCCTAAACCCTAAATCCTAAGGCATAGAAACCCTAAACCCTAAGCCTTAAACCCTAAGCCCTAAACCCTAAACCCTAAACCCTAAAAACCTAAGACAGTAAACCCTAAACCCTAAACCCTAAACCTTAAACCCTAAACCCTATAAAGCTTAAACCCTAAACCCTAAAATGCCAAACCCTAAAATTTTAAAAATAAAACCTAAACCCTAAAGAAACCCTACACCCTAAAACCCTAACAAACCCTAAACCCTAAACGCTAAAACCCTAAACCCTAAACCATAAACCCTAATCCCTAAACCTTAATTCCTAAAAACCCTAAACCTTAACTCCTATATACCATAAACCATAAACCCAAAACCCAAAACCCTAAAAAACCTAAACCCTAAACCCAAAATCGTAAAAATCCTAAACCATAAACCCTAAACCCTAAAAACCATAAACCGTAAACCCTAAACCTTAAATCCTAATCCTAAAAAGCTTAAACACTAACCCTAAACCCTAAACCCTAAAACCCAAAACCCTAACACCTTAAAAATAGACCCTAAACCCTAAAACCAAAACCCCAAAAAAGCCCTACAACCTAAAACACAAAAAAAATCAAAAAAATCCCTGAACCCTAAACCCTAAATTCTGGAAAACCCTAAACTCTAACAGTTAAAAATAGTAAAACCTAAACCCTAAACCCTAAACCCTAAACCCTAAAATCCCTAAACCCTAATTCCTAAACCCTAAACCCTAAACCCTAAAACCCTAAACCCGAAGCCTCAACATAAACCCTAAACCCTAAACCATAAACTCTAAAAACCCTAAACCGTAAATCCTAAACCCTAAAAAAACCCTAAACCCTAAAATCCATAAACCCTAAACTGTAAACCCTAAACCATAAAACCCTAAATGCTAAAACCCTAAAAAAAAACCCTAAACTCTAAACCCTAAAAAAACTCGAAACCCTAAAACGCCAAAAAACCCTAAACCCTAAGCCATAAACCCTAAACCCTAAAAACCATTAAAAAAAAAAACATAAAACCCTAAACCCTAAAAAACTGTAAAAAGATCCTAAACCCTAAACCGTTAAAACCTTAAAAAAATCCTAAAACCAAAAAAAAAACCCTAAACCCTAAAAACCCTAAACAATCCTAAACCCTAAACCCTAAAACCCCTAAGAAAAAAACCCTAAATTCCTAAACCCTTTACCCAACCCTAAAAATCCTAAAAAACCCGAAACCCCAAAACCTAAGCCCTAAATAAAATCATAAACCCTAAAAACCTTAAACCCTAAACCCTAAACCCTAAAAACCTAAACCCTATAACCTTAAAAAAAACTCTAACCCCTAAACCCTAAAAAAACCCTACACCCTAAAACTCTAAAAAACCCTAAACCGTAAAACCCTAAACCATAAACCATTAACCCTAAACCCTAAACCCTAAATTCCTAAAAACCCTAACACCTAAAAAGCCAAAACCCGAAACCCTAAACCCTAAACCCTGCCCCCTAAAACCCTAAAAAACCCTCAACCCTAAACATTAAAACCTAAACCCTAAACCTTAAATTCCTAAAAACCCTAAACCCTATACCCTATACCCTAACCCCTATAAACCTTAAACCCTAAACCCTAAACCGTAAAAACCCTAAAAAATCCTAAACCTTAAACCCTAAAAACCCTTAAGAAAAAACCCTAAATCCCTAGACCCTAAACCCTAACCCTAAAAATCCTAAAAAACCCTAAACCCTTAACCCTAAAGAAAACCATAAACCTAAATCCTTAAACCATAAACCATAAACCTAAACCATAAAAACCTAAACTTTAAAACTCTAAAAAAAAAACTAAACCCTAAACCCTAAAAAAACCCTACACCCTAAAACCCTAAAAAACCCTAAACCCTAAAACCCTAAACCCTAAACCCTAAATTCTTAAAAACTCTAAACCCTAACCCCTAAAAACCCTAAACCGTAAGCCGTAAACCATAAAACCCTAAACCCCAAACACTAAACCCCAAACCCTATATCCTAAACCCTAAACCCTAAATTCTAAAAACCCTAATCCCTAAGCCCTAAACCCTATACCCTAAACCTTAACCCCTAAAAACCAAAACCCTAAAACTCTAAAAAAAAAACCCAAACCCTAAGCCCTACACCCTGAAACCCTAATAAAACCCATAACCCTAAACCCTAAAACCTAAACCCTAAACCCTAAAACCAAAAAACTAAACCCTAAACCCTGAGCCCTAAAACCTCTAAAAAATCCTAAACCCTAAAATCCAAAACACTAAAACCCTAAAAAAAAACCCTAAACTCTAAAAAAATCTTACACCCTAAAACCCTAAAAAATCCTCAACCCTAAACCCTAAAACCTAAAGTCTAAACCCTAAATTCCTATAAAATACCCTAAACCCTATACCCTAACCCCTAAAAACCTTAAACCCTAAACACTAAACCCTAAACACTAAACCCTAAAAACCATAAAAAATCCTAAACCCTAAACCCTAAAAACCCTTAAGAAAATATCCTAAATCCCTAAACCCTAAACCCTAACCCTAAAAATCCTAAAAAATACTAAACCCTAAACCCTAAATTCCTAAAAACCCTAAACCCTAACCCCTAAAAATCCTAAACCCTAAACCCTAAACCCTAAACCCTATATCCCTAAACCCTAAATCCTAAACCTTAAACCCTAAACACTAAAACCTAAACCCGAAACACTACACACTAAACACTAAATCCTAAAAACCCTAATACCTAAACCATAAACCCAATACCCTAAACCCTAACCCCTAAAAACCAAAACCCTAAAACCCTAAAAAAAACCCCAAACCATAAACCCTAAAAAAACCCTACACGCTAAAACCCTAAAAAACCCTCAACCCTAAACCATAAAACCTAAACCCTAAACCCTAAACCCTAAACCCTGAGCCCTAAAATCCTAAACCTTATATTCCTAAAAACCCTAAACCCTAAACCCCATACCCTAAACCCTATAAACCCTAAACCATAAACCCTAAATCATAAAAACCCTAAAAAATCCTAAACCTTAAACCCTAAAAACCCTTAAGAAAAAACCCTAAATCCCTAAACCCCTAAACCCTAACCCTAAAAATCCTAAAAAACCCTAAACGCTAAACCCTAAACCCTAAAAAAAACCATAAACCCTAAAAACCTTAAACCTTAAAACATAAACGCTAAAAAAAACCCCAAACCCTAAACCCTAAACCCTAAAAAAACCCTACACGCTAAAACCCTAAAAAACCCTCAACCCTAAACCCTAAAACCTAAACCCTAAACCCTAAACCCTAAACCCTGAGCCCTAAAATCCTAAACCTTATATTCCTAAAAACCCTAAACCCTAAAACCCCATACCCTAAACCCTATAAACCATAAACCCTAAATCGTAAAAACCCTAAAAAATCCTAAACCTTAAACCCTAAAAACCCTTAAGAAAAAACCCTGAATCCCTAAACCCCTAAACCTTAACCCTAAAAATCCTAAAAAACCCTAAACGCTGAACCCTAAACCCTTAAAAAAACCATAAACCCTAAAAACCTTAAACCCTAAAACAGAAACCTAAACCTTAAACCCTAAAAGAAATCCTAAAAAAACCTAAACCCTAAGCCTAAACCTAAACCCTAAACCATAAACCATAAACACTAAAAAACCTAAAAAACCCTAAACCCTATACCGTAAATCCTAAACCCTAAAAAAAACCCAAAACTCTAAACCCTAAAAAAACTCTAAACCCTAAAACGCCAAAAAACCCTAAACCCTAAGCCATAAACCTTAAACCCTAAAACCTAAAAAATAAAAAACCTAAAACCCTAAACCCTAAAAACTGTAAAAAAATCCTAAACCATAAACCGTAAAAACCTTAAAAAAACCCTAAAACCCTAAAAAAAAACCCTAAACCCTAAAACTTTAAATAATCCTAAACCCTAAACCCTAAAAAGCCTTAAGAAAAAACCCTAAATTCCTAAACCCTAAACCCCAACCCTAAAAATCCAAAAAAACCCGAAACCCCAACCCCTAAACCCTAAAAAAAATCATAAACCCTAAAAACCTTAAACCCTAAACCCTAAACCGTAAAAACCTAAACCCTATAACCCTAAACAAAACCCTAACCTCTAAACCCTAAAAAAACCCTACACCCTAAAACTCTAAAAAACTCTAAAACCTAAACCGTAAAACCCTAAACCCTAAACCCTAAACCCTAAAACCCTAAACCCTAAAACTAATAATAAATAATAACCTAAACTAATAGCTAAATAAATTAATAACTAACTAAACTAAACAAATAATAATAACTAAACTAATAATAATAAATAATAATAACTAAAACCCTAAAACCCTAAACTAATAAATAAACTAAGAACTAATAATAAAACACCTAATAATAATAACTAATAAAATAATAACTAATAAACTAAACTAATAATTACTAACTAATAAATAATAATAATAATAATAATAATAATAAATAATAATAATAATAACTAATAAACTAATAATAATAACTAATAATAACTAATAAAACTAAACTAAACTAATAATAATAACTAATAACTAAACAAATAAATAACTAATAATAATAATAATAACTAAACTAATAACTAAACTAATAAACTAATAATAACCTAAACCTAAACCTAATAATAATAACTAAAATAATAATAACCTAAACCTAATAATAACGAATAACCTAAACCTAATTATAACTAAACTAACTAAAAAAAATAACTAAACTAATAACTAATAATAAATAAATAATAATAATAACTAATAATAAACTAATAATAATAATAACTAATAATAACAAACCTAAACCTAATAAGTAATAATAATAAATAATAACTAAACTAATAAAACTAATAACTAATAATAATAACCTAAACCTAATAACTAATAACTAATAATAACCTAACTAATAACTAAATAACTAAATAATAATAACTAATAAAAGAACTAAATAATAATAAATAACTAAACTAATAATAACTAATAACCTAATAATAACTAACTAATAATAAATAACTAAATAATAACTAATAAACTAATAATAACTAAACTAAACTAAACTAATAACTAATAATAACTAAACTAATAATAATAATAATAATAATAATAATAATAATAATAATAATAATAATAATAATAATAAAATAATAATAACCTAATAACTAATAATAAACTAAACTAAATAAACTAATAATAACCTAAACCTAAACTAATAACTAAACTAAACTAACTAAACTAAAATAATAAACTAAACTAATAATAATAACTAAACTAATAACTAACTAATAACTAAATAAATAATAATAATAATAATAATAAACTAATAATAACTAAACTAATAATAACCTAAACTAAACTTATAACTAAATAATAATAATAATAATAAATAACCTAATCCTAAACCTAATAATAACTAACTAATAATAATAAATAACTAATAAATAACTAACTAAACTAACTAAACTAACTAAGCTAATATTAAAATAATAAATAACTAATAATAACCAAATAACTAAACTAATAACTAATAAACTAAATAACTAATAAACTAACTAATAAATAACTAAACTAACTAAAATAAACTAAACTAATAATAACTAATTAATAATAATAACCTAATAATAATAATAATAAACTAATAAATAACTAAAATAATAACTAACTAATAACTAAAATAAAATAATAATAAACTAATAATAAATAATAAATAATAAATAACTAATAATAATAAAAACTAAACTAAACAAATAAAACTAACTAAACTAAATAATAAACTAAACTAATAACTAATAATAATAAATAACTAAATAAACTAAATAATAATTAATAATAAATAATAATAATAAATAACTAATAACTAATAACTAATAATAATTAACCTAAACCTAAACTAACTAATAATAATAATAACTAACAAACTAATAAAAATAAACTAATAATAACTAAACTAATAACTAATAATAACTAAAATAATAAATAACTAATAATAATAACTAAACTAAATAACTAAAATAATAACCTAAACCTAAACCTAAAATAAACCTAAACTAATAACTAATAATAATAATAACTAAACTAACTAAACTAATAAATAATAACTAATAATAATTAAACTAAACTAAATAATAAATAACTAAATTAAACTAATAATAAATAACTAAACTAAACTAAACTAAATAACTAATAATAACTAATAACTAAACTAATAAACTAAACTAAATAACTAAACTAATAATAATAATAACTAATAATAACCTAAACTAATAACTAATAATAACTAATAACCTAATAATAACTAATAATAAAATAACTAATAAATAATAATAACTAAACTAAACTAACTAACTAACTAATAATAATAATAATAAATAACTAACTAAAATAACTAAACTAATAATAACTAATAATAATAATAATAACTAATAATAACTAATAATAATAATAACTAATAATAATAACTAAATAACTAATAATAATAACTAATAATAACTAATAATAATAACTAAATAACTAAATAACTAAAAGTAATAATAATAATAACTAAACTAATAACTAAATAACTAATAATAATAATAAATAACTAAACTAATAAACTAATAATAATAAATAACTAATAACTAAACTAATAATAATAAACTAAACTAAACTAAACTAATAATAACTAAATAAACTAAACTAATAATAAATAACTAAATAATAATAACTAATAATAATAATAACCTAAACCTAAATAACTAAAATAATAATAATAAATAACTAAAGTAACTAATAATAATAAACTAAACTAATAATAATAATAACCTAAACAAAACCCAAAACCGAAACCCAAAAAGGCCACGTTCGCATTCTTGGAGTTCCTTTAGGCGACTTAGGGTGATTTGTTGTTCCTGTCCAGAATCGTCTGCGATTTCATTTGATTTCTGTTCGGTTTGCGTCTCCATCTCTTTTCCTTTGAGTTTTCCTATTTTGTTTTCATCTTTGTTATGTCGTCAAGCCCGTCTAGGGTTTCGACGGAGGGTTGTGATGGGGAAGATTCATCTCGAATCTTCCGTAATAGAGAATTAGATTTGGACAAAGATTATTTCTCCTGTTTTAATCATTCGTTTGAGATTATGGAAGGAAATAAATCATCCTTCAAGGATGAATCTAAGGCAGAGGGCAAGAAGAATTCAGAGATCTTACCAAACATTCCCACGAAAGTTTCATTGCCTAAGTCCTTTAAAGAAGCTTTATCTGGAACTAATAATTTGGAGGAATCTAGTATTTCTATTTCTTCTTCTTCTTTTAATGGAATGCTTGCTCTTTTGCTGTCCGAAAATGATTTACAAAAATTGGCAGAGCCATATAAATTTGCTTTAGTTGGTAAATTTACATTTCGAAGACCCTATATGGAAGATATTCAGGAAATGTTTTCATAATTTGCATCTTACAAGAAGTTTCTCTGTCTCTCTTCTTGATGCCAGACATGTCTTTATTAATCTTTCTAATGAGTTGGATTACAGTAGAGTTTTTTTGAGAAGATCTTATTTCATTAGAAATTGCCAAATGGGTCTTCTGAAATGGTCTACGGATTTTGACATTCATGCGGAATCTCCAATTTGCCCTGTTTGGTTATCTCTACCTAACTTGAGAATGCATTTCTTTGATATTAAAATTTTGCAAGCTATTGGTTCTTTGTTTGGTAGACCACTGCAAGTGGATCAAGCTACTGCTAATAAGACTAGGCCATCTGTTGCTAGAATTTTAGTTGAGATTAATATTACTAAGGATTATCCCAAAGAAATTTGGTTAGGTTCTGAAACATTTGGTTATTCTCAAAAGGTTGAATTTGAAAAATTTCCGGTGTTCTGTTCTCATTGCAAGTTACATGGCCATGATGTGAATAACTGTTTTGTTTTAAATCCTCATTTGAAAGAGAAAATTGAGCATCGTAGTCCTACTACTAACCCCGTTTTGATTAGTAACAGCAATACTTCAAATTCTCCTACAAAAGAACAAATACTTACTAATTCTTTAAATGAATATTTAGAGAAAGTGGAATCTGATTTAAAAGAACTTAAAGATCCTATAATTGTTAGTGAACCTAACATGGATAAGGATGGTTTAACTTCTTTTTCTAAGGAGGTGAATTTGGATATTGTTTTGTATGATGAAAAGGTTTCTTTTAATAATGCTATTCTTATTGATGATGCTGTTCCTTCTAAAGATTTTGAATATGTTGTTGTTAATTCCTCTTCTTCTTCTAAGGAAGATTTACTTGCTGTGGATTATTTGCATAATTCTGATAATGTTTTTTGTTTGGAAAGCAATTCTTGTGCTTTAAATAAGTCTTCTTCTTCGGGTAATGACGGTAATTCTTCTGATAAGATGGATGTGAATAAAGAACTGGAGGAAGGCGAGTTTGATTCGGGTGCTCTAAGTGAAACTGAATTGTTAGTTGGAAAGAATAAGATTTAGCATTCGGTTTATAATACGAGAGGGAAGAATAAAAAAGGAAAGGATGTTGGTAAGGCCAAGTCTATAACTAAATCTAATTCTTTTCATAAATAATGATCAATTTCTTATTATGGAATGTGAGAGGTATTTGTTCTCTTTCTATCAAGAATAGAATTAGAAATTTATGTCGTATTCATGCTATTGAATTCTTAGCTATTTTTGAACCTATGGTTAACAGTGCCAAAAATTCTCATGTTGCCAGAATGTTGGGTTTTCAGCATTTCTTTTTTAACTCTTCTAATAAAATTTGGTTATTTTGGTCTAGGAATGTTACTTTGAATATTATTGAGGATTTTCCTCAAGTTGTTAATGTTTCTATTTCTTATTTTGATGTTTGTGTTAAAGGATCTTTAGTTTATGCGGCTTGTAATAGGATTGATAGGAAAATTCTTTGGGAACAGATTGTTAATTTTTCTTCTAATCTTATTGATCCTTGGTTTGTTGGTGGTGACTTCAATACTATTTTGCATGTTAATGAGAGAAAAGGAGGTAATCCTCCTAATTTGAATTCTATGGAAGATTTTTCTAATATGATAATTGACTGCAACCATCTGGATATTGGCTTTGTGGGTTCTAATTATACTTTGAACAATGGTAGATTGTGGCAAAGGCTTGACAGAATTTTATTTAATCATCTCTGGATTGAGAAATGGCCCATTACATTAGTTGAACACCTTAGTAGGAGTTTATCTGATCATTACCCCTTGCTTATTTTATAAAGGAGGAGAAAAAGGATATTAATAGTATTCCTACTTTTAGATTTCAAAACATGTGGATTCATCATACTAATTTTCTTAATGTTGTTGAGTCTAATTGGAGTGCTGTTATTGCTCCTGATAATTCTGTTAAGGGTATGATTAGATTATGGTATAAGCTTAAGAGGTTAAAGTTTTATCTTAACTGGTGGAATAAGCATCATTTTAAAAATATATTTACCAATATCAAAGAAATGGAAAAGAAGGTTTGTGAGTTGGAGTCTCTTGTTATTTCTGATCCTATTTATTTAAATGATTTGAATTTGGCCAAAGACAAGCTTATTAATTTTCAGGATATGGAAGAGACTTTTTGGAAACAAAAAGCTTCTTCTAGTCATATTTCTGAAAGTGATAGAAACACCAAGTATTTTCATGCTCTTGTTAATAAAAAGAAGCCTATTAATAATATTAAAAAGATTAAGAATGACAATGGTATTTGGATTTCGGATTCTTTGCTTAATGCTTCTGTTATTGATTATTTCTCTAGCATGCTTTGTGAGGAAACTTCGATTCAGCAATTGTCTTATCCTCATTTAATTCATAAGATGATTTCTTTGGAAGATAACTTGTCTCTGACCTGTATTCCTACATAAAAGGAAATTTACTCTGCTCTCATGTCTATGAATTCTGATTCTACTGCTGGATCAGATGGCTATACTTCTCTTTTCTTTCAAAAATGTTGGAATATTATTAAAATTGATTTGATTGATGCAGTTTTAGATTTTTTTAATGGCAATCCAATTCCTAGATATTTTACTTGTACTGCTATTGTTTTGATTCCTAAGAAGGAAAATCCTGAATTTTGGAATGAGTTTAGACCTATTAGTTTATGTACCTTTTTTAATAAACTTATTTCCAAAATTTTGGCTTTAAGATTGGGTCCTTTGTTACCTAATATGATTTCTATTAATCAAACTACTTTTGTTAAGGGTAGATTGATTTATGATAATATATTGCTTGCTCAAGAATTAGTGCAGAATTTAGATTTGAATATTAGAGGTGGTAATGTGTTATTTAAAATTGACATCTCTAAAGCTTATGACAAGATATCTTGGAAGTTTTTATATAATGTGCTTTCTCTGTTTGGTTTTTCTGAAAAATTCATTCTTCTTATTAAGAATTTAGTGGAAAATGTGTGGTTTTCTATTTTGTTGAATGGTGCTTCTTTGGGTTTCTTCCATTCCACTCATGGTCTTAGGCAAGGAGATCCTTTATCTCCTTCTCTTTTTATTATAGCTTTGGATTATTTTTCTAAATGTATTAATGCTATGTTTGAGACTAATCCCAGTATGCTTTTTAGAACTAGAAATGGTCTTCCGATTTCTCATTTATGCTTCGCTGATGATTTTATTATTTTTTGTAATGGGAGCATTCATCATATTAAGAGAATTAAAAATTTTCTTGATAATTTCTTTCTGGAAAGTGGCTTAACTGTTAATGATTCTAAAAGTTCTTTTTTTACTTCTAAATATATATCTCCTGCTAAGATTAATAGAATCATTGCCGTGACTCATTTTAGTCACCAAAAATTACCTTTTAAATATCTTGGAGCTCCTATTTACAAAGGTTTAAAAAAATATCATCTTTTTGATGAAATCATTCAAAAAATGTGTAAAAACATCTCTTCTTGGGAGCATCATTTCTTATCTTATGGTGGTAAACTCACTATTCTTAAAAGTACTCTTAATTCTATGGCTTTTCATTTATTCCAAGTCATTAAACCTAATGTGGCTACTATTTTAAGGATGGAAAGAATTCTTAATAAGTTCTTTTGGGGTTCTAGAGTTAATGCTAATAGAATGCATTGGTCCTCTTGGCATAAGCTTTGTGGTCCTTTAAATGAGGGAGGTCTTGGTTGTAAAACTATTTCTGATTCTATTCTTGCTTCCTCTTATAAAATGTGGTGGAATTTCAGGAAAAATACTTGCCTTTGGGCTAATTTTATGAATTCTAAGTATTGTTTTGGTAAGCATCCTTTATGTTGGGTTTACAAACATGGGGATTCGCATATTTGGAAGAGATTGTGTTCTATTAAGCATAAAATTGAACCTCTTATTGGTTGGGGTCTCAATTCTGGTAATTCTTTCTTTTGGCAAGACAATTGGCTTATGGAAGGTTCTATTGATATCCTCTTGCATACTAATTCTACTTCTGCTATTAAAGTTAAGAATTTCTTTCATAATAATGCTTAGGATTTTTATTCTATTTTGGAATTCATCCTTAGATCTATTACTGCTAAGTTTAATAACTTATATATTAACAATGGGAAGAAGGATCAAATTGTTTTTAAACTTTCTTATAATGGGAGTTTTATTTTTATGGATGTGTGGAATTTTATTAGAGAAAAAAAATGATATATCTGTTGTCTTTGACAAAATCTGGAGCAATAACATCCCTACTTCTTATTCTGTGTTGGTTTGGAGAATTGTTAAAAAGTTTATTCCTGTTGATACTATTCTTTGGAAGAAAGGTTTTTATATTCCTTCTAAATGTTACTGTTGTTGTCACATTGAGAATATTGACCATGTGTTTATCAATGGTGCTATTGCTGCTAGAATTTAGATTTGGTATGATAATTTTTTTAATACTCATTATTTTTCTGGTCATTTAACTTTCAACCATTTTCTTACTGTTATTTTCCATAAGACTACTAGAGGACATATTAAAATCATTGTTGCTGTGTGCCTTATTTGGTTCATATGGATGGATAGGAATGATGCTAAACACAGAAATATTCCTATGAACCATAAGAGAATTATTGCTAGAACTTTGGACAAAATCAATTGCCTTTATAAAGATGATTTAATTAAGATGAATCAATTTCGTGGCTTCAAGTTTGTGTTAAATAAGTTAGAAAGTAATTTTATGGATATTAGTTTTACTTTTGTTATTTGGAGAAAACCTACTAAACATTTTATTAAAGTCAATACTGATGGTTCTGTTTATAAGGATAAAGCTGGTTTTGGAGGTATTTTGATGGATAATAATGGTAACATTATTCTTGCTTTTGCTGCTCCTATAAAAACCTGTAATGTTACTTATGCAGAATTGTTGGCTATTCATAAAGCCCTTGAAATTTGTTTGGCTAAAGGCTTTTTAAGAATTTGGTTGGAGGTTGATGCTTTATTAGTGATTCAGTTTATTCTTCACAACAATTTTGGCAATTATGAGAATTTTTACATTCTTAAAGATATTAAAAGGATGATATCTCATCTTGATTTCAAAATTTCTCACATATTGAGAGAAGGAAACTCTTGTGCTGACTTTTTGGCTAAAACTGGAGCTAATTTAAACCTCTTTACTTTATTCTCTAAATCTGATATCCCTTTCTTATTAAGAGGTATGGTTAATCTTGATAAATCTGGTTTACCTTATATTCGTTCTAAGTATTGAGGTTGTTTTATGGTTTGGTTTGGCTATGATGAATTTTTATTAAAATCTGTTATGGAAGGTTATTTTGCCTCTTGGAGTAATTTTTGGTTTGCTTTATTATGGCTTTTTTGGGGGTTGGTTGGTTCTGTTTGGAGGTTGGCGATTTGGTGGGTCTACCTGCTTGGTTATTTTGGTTGGAGGTTGTTGTTGGGGCTGTTTTGGAGGCGGGTTGAGTTTGTTCTTGGAGATTATTTTTGCTGTTTTCTTGGCTGTTTTGGTTAGCTGATGGGCAATCTAAAATTCTCCTTTGACTGGTATTTTTTTCTCTTCCATAACTGATTTTTTTGGATGCTATACTTTTCTGAGCCAAATCTAACCATAATCTTTCTTTGTTATTATTATTTCTCTCTTTGTTTTTATTTGCTGTTGGGCAATCATTCTTTGTTTTAGTTGTTTTTGTGCAGGTGACTCTTTGGTGGATGCTTTGGATTCTTTCTGGCTTGGTGGTTGGTGATGTTTTCCAAGCTGTAGTTTGATCTTCTTTTTGATGGCTCTTGGTGCTGTTTTGGCAGCTGTTTTTTGCAGCTTGCTTTTTCTTTTTATTTTCTTAGATTGTATCTAGGTTGTTTGTATTGGTTTAGTTTTGGACTTTTGGCTCTTAGGTTTTTTTTTTCTCTTTTTATTGTAACTCTTTGAGCATTAGTAGAGCTGAAAGTCCTTAAAGGACTTTTGTATCCTTTTTTCTGGATTAACACGGAGGCCCCATCAGCGGGTTTTAACCAAAAAAATCCTAAACCCTAAATCCTAAACCATAAACCCTAAATTCCTAAAAACCCAAAACCCTAACACCTAAAAACCCAAAACCCAAAACCCTAAACCCTACACCCTAAAACCCTAAAAAACACTCAACCCTTAACCCTAAAACCTAAACCCTTTACCCTAACCCCTATAAACCCTAAACCTTAAACCCTAAACCCTAAACCGTAAAAACCCTAAAAACCCTTAAGAAAAAACCCTAAATCCCTAAACCCTAAACCCTAACCCTAAAAATACTAAAAAACCCTAAACCCTAAACCCTAAACCCTAAAAAAAAAACCATAAACCCTAAAATCCTTAAACCCTAAACCATAAACCTAAACCCTAAAAACCTAAACCTTAAAACCCTAAACCCTAAATTCTAAAAACCGTAATCCCTAAACCCTAAACCCTATACCCTAAAACCAAACCCCTAAAAACCAAAACCCTAAGACCCTAAAAAAAACCCCAAACCCTAAACCTGAAACCCTAAAAAAACCCTACACCCTAAAACCCTAAAAAATTCTCAACCCTAAACCCTACAACCTAAACCCTAAACCCTAAAAACAAAAACCTAAACCCTAAACCTTAAGCCCTAAAACCCTAAACCCTAAATCCTAAACCCTAAACCCTAAAGCCTAAAGCCTAAAAACCCTAATTCGTAAACCCTAAACCCTATACCCTAAACCCTAAAACCCAAAAACCAAAACCCTAAAACCCTAAAAATAAAGCCAAACCCTTATCCCTAAACCCTAAACCCTAAAATCAAAAATCATAAAACCTTAAAAAAAAAAACCAAACCCTAAACTCTAAACTCTAAAAAAACTCTACACCCTAAAACCCTAAAAAACCCTCGACCCTAAACCGTAAAACCTAAATCCTAAACCCTATACCCTAAATTACAAAAAAATCCTATACCCTAACCCCTAAAAACCCTAAACCCTAAACACTAAATCCTAAACCCGAAACCCTAAATACATTAAAAAATCTTAAACCCTAAACCCTAAAAATCCTAAAAAACACTAAACCCTAAACCCTAAATTCCTATAAAACCTAAACCCTAACCCCTAAAAACCCTAAACCCAAAAACCAAAACCCAAAACCCTAAACCCTAAATCCTGAACCCTAAACCCTAAACACTAAAACCTAAACCCTAAACACTAAACAAAAATCCTAAAAACCCTAATCCCTAAACCCTAAACACTATATCCTAAACCCTAACCCCTAAAAACCAAAACTTTAAAACCCTAAAAAAAACCCCAAACCCTAAACCCTAAACCCTAAAAAAACCCTACACGCTAAAACCCTAAAAAACCCTACTATCTAAACCCTAAAACCAAAACCCTAAACCCTAAATCCTAAACCCTAAACCCTGAGCCCTAAAATCCTAAACCTTAAATTCCTTAAAACCCTAAACCTTAAACCCTATACCCTAACCCCTATAAACCCTACACCTTAAACCCTAAACCCTAAACCATAAAAATCCTAAAAAATCCTAAACCTTAAACCCTAAAAACCCTTAAGAAAAAACCCTAAATCCCTAAACCCCTAAACCCTAACCCTAAAATCCTAAAAAAACCCTAAACCCTAAACCATAAACCCAAAAAACCTTAAACCCTAAACCATAAACCTAAAGCCTAAAAACCTAAATCTTAAAACCCTAAAAAAAACCCTAAAGCCTAAACCCTAAAAAAACCCTACATCCTAAAACCCTAAAAAACCCTAAAACCCTAAACCCTAAACCCTAAACCCTAAATTCTTAAAAACCCTAAACCCTAAAACCCTAAAAATAATTTAAAACCCTAAACCCTAAATTCTAAAAACCCTAATCTTTAAACCCTAAACCCTATACACTATACCCTAACCCCTAAAAACCAAAACCCTAAAACCCTAAAAAAAAACCCCAAACCATAAACCCTAAGCCCTAAAAAAACCCTACACCCTAAAATCCTAAAAAACCATCAACCCTAATCCCTAAAACCTAAACCCTAAACCCTAAACCCTAAAACCTAAACCCTAAACCTTGAGTAAAACCCTAAACCTTGAGCCTGAGCCCTAAGCTGAGCCTGAGCCTGAGCCTGAGCTTGAGCCGAGCTAAGCTTGAGCCTGAGCCTGAGCTTGAGCCTAAACCCTAAACCCTAACAAAACCCTTAAAAAAAAACCCTAAATTTCTAAACCCTAAACCTTAACCCTAAAAAACCGATAAAACCCTAAACCCTAAACCCTAAAAAAACCCTACACCCCAAAACCCTAAAAAATTCTCAACCCTAAACCCTAAAACCTAAGCCCTAAACCCTAAAAATAAAAACCTAAACCCTAAACCTTGAGCCCTAAAACCCAAAACCCTAAATCCTAAACCCTAAACCCTAAACCCTAAAACCTAAACCCTAAAGCCTAAAAACCCTAATTCGTAAACCCTAAACCCTAAACCCCAAAAACCAAAACCCTAAAACCCAAAAAAAAAGCCAAACCGTAAACCCTAAACTCTAAAAAAACCCTAAACCCTAAAATCATAAACCCTAAAACCCTACAAAAACCCTACACCCTAAAACCAAAAACCTAAACCCTAAACCTTGAGCCATAAAACCCTAAACCCTAAATCCTAAACCCTAAACCCTAAACCCTAAAGCCTAAAAACCCTAATTCGTAAACCCTAAACCCTACACCCTAAACCCTAAACCCCAAAAACCAAAACCCTAAAACCCAAAAAAAAAGCCAAACCCTAAACCCTAAACTCTAAAAAAACCCTAAACCCTAAACCCTAAAATCATAAACCCTAAAACCGTAAAAAAAAACCGTACACCCTAAAACCCTAAAAAACCCTAAAACCCTAAACCCTAAACCCTAAATTCTTAAAGACCCTAAACCCTAGCCCCTAAAAACCCTAAACCCTAAACCCTAAAACCCTAAACATAATTTAAAACCCTAAACCCTAAACCCTAAATTCTAAAAACCCTAATCCCTAAACCCTAAACCCTATACACTATACCCTAACCCCTAAAAACCAAAACCCTAAAACCCTAAAAAAAAAAACCCCAAACCATAAAGCCTAAGCCCTAAAAAAACCCTACACCCGAAAACCCTAACAAATCCTCAACCCTAATCCCTAAAACCTAAACCCTAAACCCTAAACCCTAAAACCTAAACCCTAAACCAGTAAAACCCTAAACCTTGAGCCTGAGCCTGAGCCTGACCCTGAGCCCTGAGTTGAGCCTGTACCTGAGCCTGAGCCTGAGCTAAGCTAAGCCTGAGCCTGAGCTGAGCCTGAGCCTGAGCTTGAGCCTAAACCCTAAAACCTAACAAAACCCTTAAGAAAAAACCCTAAATTTCTAAACCTTAAACCTTAACCTTAAAAATCCTAGAAAACCCTAAACCCTAAAACCTAAGCCCTAAACCCTAAAACAAAAAACCTAAACCCTAAACCTTGAGCCCTAAAACCCTAAACCCTAAATCCTAAACCCTAAACCCTAAACCCTAAAGCCTAAAGCCTAAAAACCCTAATTCGTAAACCCTAAACCCTACACCCTAAACCCTAAACCCCAAAAACCAAAACCATAAAACCCTAAAAAAAAAAGCCAAACCCTAAACCCTAAACTCTAAAAAAACCCTAAACCCTAAACCCTAAAATCATAAACCCTAAAACCCTAAAAAAAAAACACCAAACCCTAAACTCTAAACTCTAAAAAAACCCTACACCCTAAAACCTTAAAAAACCCTCAACCCTAAACCGTAAAACCTAAATCCTAAACCCTATACCCTAAATTACAAAAAACCCTATACCCTAACCCCTAAAAACGCTAAACCCACTAAACCTTAAACCCGAAACCCTAAAAACCTTAAAAAATCTTAAACCCTAAACCATAAAAACCCTTAAGAAAATATCCTAAATCCTTAAACCCTAAACCCTAACCCTAAAAATCGTAAAAAATACTAAACCCTAAACCCTAAATTCCTAAAAACCCTAAACCCTAACCCCTAAAAACCCTAAACCCTAAACAAAAAACCCTAAACCCTAAACCCTAAATCCTGAACCCTAAAACTCTCCCGAGCGTGCGACAGCTTCTTGGAGCGTTCTTGGGCGATTTAGGGCGTTCTTCTTCTTCTCCGGCGGTTTTCGAATTTCTTTGGTGAAATTCGTTTGGTTTGTGGCTATTTCTCTTCCCTTGCTTTAGTCTTTTCATTGTTTTGTTTTCTCATATGGAGTCGGACCCTTAGGGGTCTCGATAGAGGATTTTTCGAATGATGATCCTTCTCGGATCGTGAATAAGGGAGAAAAGATTTTATCTACGGATTACGTTTCTCTTTTCAATCCTTCTATTGAAATGAAAAATGCTAGAGTTGTTCCAGAAATTTTGAAAGAGCAGGATCATGCGGCTGTTTTACCGAATTTGCCAAGGAAAACTATTTTCCCTAAATCTTTTAAGGATGATTTGGCTGCTTCTAATAATTCTTCTTCTTCTGGTATTAATATCTCTAATTCCACTGTTAATGGTATGCCTGCTCTTTTAATTTCGGATGAAGATGTTCAGAAATTAGCTGAACCGTATAAATATTCTTTAGTTGGAAAATTTACCTTTCGCAGGCCCTATATGGATGAAATCAGGAAATTCTTTTCTTCTTTAAAGCTTACGGGAAATTTTTCTGTTAGCCTTCTTGATGCTAGACATGTTTTAATTAACTTGTCAAATGAATTAGACTACAGTAGAATTTTCTTGCGTAGATCCTATTATGTTAGGAATTATCAGATGAGGCTGCTCAAGTGGTCTCCGGATTTTGATATTCATGCTGAATCTCCTATTTGTCCGGTGTGGCTTTCTTTACCTAATTTGCGTATTCATTTCTTTAATGTTCAAATGTTACAAGCTATTGGGGCTGTTTTTGGGAGACCTCTACAAGTTGATCAAGCTACGGCTAATCGATCTAGGCCTTCTGTTGCTAGAATTTTAGTGGAATTAGATATTACTAAAGATTATGACAAAGAAATATGGTTGGGTTCTTACTCATCTGGTTATTCTCAGAAGGTTGAATTTGATAATTTCCCTGTCTTTTGTTCTCACTACAAGTTGCATGGACATGATAAGGATAAGTGTTTTATTTTAAATCCTCATTTGAAAGGAAAATCTGAATTAAATCGTATTGTTACTCCTGTTGCTTCTCCTATTGTTTCTCCTACTGCTGCTCCGAAACCTATGTCCCAAATTCCTTCTTTTAAGGAACCTTTAAATGAATATTTAAAGAACTTGGAGGAGGAATTGGAGGAATTAAAGGATCCTACTAATGTTGTTGAATCTAACATTAATATGGAAAATTTAAATGCTATTTCTCAGGAAAAAATTATGGATATAGTTGTTTATGATGAAAGTATTGCTTTAAAGAATGTTTTTGGTGCAGATCAAGTTTTATCTCCTACAGCTTTGAAGCATACTATTTCTATGCCTAATAAAGATTTAGTTGTGGAAGTTTGTTCTAAAGTTTGTTCTAATGATAAAGTTTCTGTAATTGATATTTGTGATGTGAACAAAGCTTCTACTTCTTCTGCGGAGGTAATATCTTTTGAAAATGATGTTACAAAAGAAATTGAAGAAGGAGAAATTGATTCTGCTTCTTATAGTGATTATGATTTGGCTGTTCATAAGTCTAAAGTTTCTTCTGTTTACAATACTCGGCAGAAAATAAAGAATCAAAAAGGTTTAAAAGCATCAAAAAATTTGGCTAAGTCCAATTCTTTTTATAAATGATTAATTTTTTAATTTGGAATGTTAGAGGAATTGGCTCTTCCTCTATAAAGAATAGAGTTTGGAATTTATGTCGTCTTCATTCTATTGAATTTCTTGTTATTATCGAACCTATGATTGTTGTTTCTAAGATTAATCATACGGCTAGACTTTTGGGTTTCAAAATTTTTTTCACTAATTTTTCCAATAAAATCTGGTTATTTTGGTCTAATAATGTTTCTTTAACTATTTTGGATGACTTTACTCAAGTGGTTCATGTTGCTATTTCCTATTTTGATGTTTGTGTTAAAGGCTCTCTTGTTTATGCTTCCTGTAATAAATCTGAAAGAAAAATTCTTTGGGATCATATTACTTCTTTTTCTTCTGGCCTTCTTGATCCGTGGTTTGTAGGGGGAGATTTTAATACTATTCTCCAAGCTCATGAAAGAAAAGGGAGTTGTCCTCCTAATATGCATTCTATGGAAGATTTTGCTAACATGATTGTAGATTGTAATCTTTCTGATGTTGGTTATATTGGTTCGAGTTTCACTTGGAACAATAATAGATTATGGCAAAGGTTGGATAGAGTTTTATTTAATCATAGTTGGATTAATAAGTGGCCTATAATTTTGGTTGAGCATCTTAGTAGAAGTTTATCTGATCATTGTCCTTTGTTAATTTCGTTAAAGAAGGATAATTGTTCTAATAAGAGTTTTCCTATGTTTAGATTTCAAAATATGTGGATTCATCATACTAATTTTTTTAATGTTGTAAAGTCTAACTGGAATGCTTCTATTGCTCCTGACAACTCTGTTAAAGGTATGATTAGATTTTGGCTTAAGTTAAAAGGTTGAAACAGTTTTTGACTTGGTGGAATAAGAATTGTTTTAAAAACATCTTTGCTAATATAAAGGATATGGAGAAGAAGGTTTGTGATTTAGAAGATCTTGCTATGAATGATCCATCCTTTTTAAATGAGCTCAATGTGTCTAAAGATCAGCTTATTACTTTTCAAGACATGGAAGAGACTTTTTGGAAGCAAAAAGCTGCTTCTCATCATATTTTGGAGGGAGATAGAAACACTAAATATTTTCATGCTTTAGTTAATAAAAAAAATCTATTAACCATATTACCAAGGTTAAAGATGATGATGGTGTTTGGATTTCAGATGATCTGCTTCATGATTCTGTTATTCAACATTTTTCTAATATTCTTTGTAACAATTTTGATGTTCAGCAAGTTTCTAATCCTCATCTTATTAAGAGCAGCATTTCTTTGCAGGATAATCTTGCTTTAACTGCTATTCCCTCTGAAACTGAGATTTTCAATGCTTTAATGTCTATGAAGGTTGACTCTACTGCTGGAACTAATGGTTATACTCCTCTTTTCTTTCAAAAATGTTGGCATATTATTAAAGTTGATCTTATTGAAGCTATTTTGGATTTTTTTAATGGTAATCCGTTACCTAAATACTTCACTTCTATTGCTATTGTTTCGATTCTTAAGAAGGAGAATCTGGATGTTTGGAATGATTTTAGACCTATAAGTTTATGCACTTTTTTTAACAAACTTGTTTCTAAAATCATTACTATGAGATTGAGTTCTTTTTTACCTAATATTATCTTTCTTAATCAAACTGCTTTTGTTAAGGGTAGATTGATTTCTGATAATATTTTGCTTACTCAAGAATTTGTGCATGATCTTGATCTAAAAGTTAGGGGTGGTAACATGTTATTTAAAATTGATATTTTCAAAGCTTATGATAGGATTTCTTGGAAATTTTTATATAAAGTTTTATCCCTTTTTGGGTTTTCTGAGAATTTTAACCTTCTCATTCAAAATCTTGTGGAGAATGTCTGGTTTTCTATTTTTCTTAATGGTGGTTCTTCTGGATTTTTTCATTCTACTAATGGCCTTACACAAGGAGATCCTTTATCTCCTTCCCTCTTTATTATAGCCATGGAGTATTTCTCTAGTATGTATTTTAGAACTAGAGGTGGTTTTCCGATCTCGCATCTTTATTTTGCTGATGACTGCATTATTTTTTGTAATGGGAGTATTCAAAATATTAAGAAAATTAAAACTTTTCTTGATCATTTTTATTTGGAAACTGGTTTAGTCATTAATGATTCTAAAAGTTCCTTTTTTACTTCTAAACATATTTCTATTTCTAAGATTAATAGAATCTCTTTTTTAACTCACTTTACTCATCATAAGTTGCCTTTTAAATATCTTGGAGCTCCTATTTATAAAGGTTTAAAAAAATATCATCTTTTTGATGATATTATTAAAAAAATGTGTATTCACATTTCTTCTTGGGAACATCATTTTTTGTCTTATGGTGGTAGACTTACTATTCTCAGAAGTACTCTTAATTCTATGGCATTTCATCTTTTCCAAGTTATTAAACCTAATGTTTCTACTCTGTTGAGGATGGAAAGAATTCTCAATAAATTCTTTTGGGGTACTAGATCTAATGTGAATAGATTGTATTGGTCTTCTTGGAATAAGCTTTGTGGCCCTTTAAATGAAGGTGGTTTGGGTTGTAAAACTATTTCTAATTCTATTCATGTTTCTTCTTTTAAGATGTGGTGGAACTTTCGAAATTGTCTTAGTCTTTGGGCTAATTTTATGAAATCTAAATACTGCTAAGGTAAACATCCCTTATGTTGTTTCTATAAACATGGTGATTCTTCTATTTGGAAAAGATTGTGTGCTATTAATCATGAGATGGAGCCTCTTATTGGTTGGGGTTTGAATTCGGGAAACTCTTTCTTTTGGCAGGATAATTGGCTTATGGAGGGTTCTATTGATAGGTTATTATGTACCACTTCTGTGTCGGCTATTAAAGTTAACAGTTTCATTCATAACAATGCTTGGGATTTCAATGCTCTTTTGGATACTGTGCCTTTAAACATTGTTCTTTGTATTAAGAATTTATTAGTTGATTGTGAGAAGAAAGACCAAATTGTTTTTAAATTATCTTATAATGGTAGTTTCATATTTAAAGATGCTTGGAATTTTATAAGAGCTAAAATTGAAAGGTCTATTGTCTTTGAGAAAATTTGGAGCAACAACATTCCTACTTCTTATTCCATTTTGGTTTGGAGAATTTTAAGGAATTTTATTCCAGTTAATTCTATTCTTTGGAAGAAAGGTTTTTATTTACCTTCTAAATGCTTTTGTTGTTTCCATATTGAGAACATTCACCATGTTTTTATAAGTGGCTCGATTGCTGCTAGGATCTGGACTTGGTATGATAGCTTTTTTAATACTAACTACTTTACTAGTCATTTATCTTTGAACCATTTCCTTACTGTTATCTTTCAGAATACTTCAAAGGGGCATATCAAAATTGTTGTTGCTGTTTGCCTCATTTGGTTTATTTGGATGGATAGAAATGATGAAGAGTATAGAAATGTCCCTATGAATCATAGAAGGATCATTGCTAGAACTTTGGAGAAGATTAATAATCTTCATAAGGCTGGTTTATTTAAGAATATTCAATTTCGTGGCTTTAAGTTTGTTATTAATAATTTAAACAATAACTTTGTGGAAAAATTCTCAGATATTTGTTACAAGTTTGTTATTTGGAAAAAGCCTTCTGATAATATTATAAAGGTTAACACAGATGGTTCTGTGAATAAGAGAAAAGCTGGCTATGGTGGTATTCTGAGAGATCATAAAGGTAATATTGTTATTGCGTTTGCTTCTCCTATTATTAGCTGTAATGCTATTCATGCTGAATTGATGGCTATTCATAAAGCTCTCCAAATATGTTTATCTAAAGGTTTTTTTAGATTATGGATTGAAGTGGATGCTACTCTTGTCATTTAGTTTATTCTGCATAAAATTTGTGGTAATTATGATAAATACTACATCCTTAAAGACATTAAAAGAATGCTTTCTCATTTAGATTTTAAAATTACTCATATTTGGAGAGAAGGTAATTCATGTGCTGATTTTTTGGCTAAATTGGGTGCGGACCTAATTCAATTGACTTTATTTTCCAATTCTGATGTTCCTTTTTTATTAAGAGGTAAGGTTAATCTTGATAAAACTGGTATGCCTTATATTCGGTCTACTTTTTGATTGGTGAGTTGTTTTGGCTTTTTTGGTTGATGTTGGTTTATTTCCTCTTTCTGCATTTTGAGCCTGCTTGGTTTTGGAGGCCTTTTTTGTTTTTTTTTTGTAGAACTTTTATGGAAGGACTCTTTGCCATCTCTCTTTGCTGGTGCTCTTGTTGTTGGTGGTTTGTTGGGTTCTTAGGCTTGTGGTTTGTGCTGTTTTGGTGGCTGTTTGTTTGGGTAGAGTTTTGGGTAGAGTTCTCCTACCATAGTTGTTATTTTTTTTAATAACTTTTATGGTAGATTTCTTTGCCATCTCTCTATGTTGTTGCTCTTGTTGTTGGCGGTTTGTTTGTTTCTTAGGCTCTGTGTTTGAGGTGTGTTGGTGGCTGGTTGCATTTTCTTCTTGATGGAGTTTTGGGTAGAGTTTTCCTTCCATAATTGTTCTTTTTTAAGATACTACATTTTTTCTTATCCTTGGCCTCTTTTTTTATTTTTATTTTTTTGTCTTGTTATTTCATTTTTGTTCTGTTTTAGTTTTTCTCTTGCAGGTATCTTGGATTGTTTAAAGGGGTTTTGACCTTGTGCTGGTGCTCTAGCTATTCCTTGGAGTTTGCTTCTTTTTGGGGCGTTGGCTTGTTGATGGTTGAAGCTCCCTGGCTTCTGGTTGCTGCTGTTCTGGTTTTCTTTTTTCTTTTTCTTTAGATTGTATCTAGGTTTCTTTGTTCTTTAGTTAAGAACTTTTGGCTCTTAGGTTTTATTTTTATTTTTGTTTTTGTAGCCTTTTGGCAGTAGTGAGCTAATTGTTCTTTAAGGACTCGTGTACTTATTTTTTTCTGAATAAACACGGAGGCCCCTACAGCGGGTTTTAACCAAAAAAAAAAACCCTAAATCCTAAACCCTAAACCCTAAACACTAAAACCTAAACCCTAAACACTAAACACTAAATCCTAAAAACCCTAAATCCCTAAACCCCTAAACCCTAACCCTAAAATCCTAAAAAAAACCCTAAACCCTAAACCATAAAACCTAAAAACCTTAAACGCTGAACCATAAACCTAAACCCTAAAAACCTAAACCTTAAATCCCTAAAAAAAAACCTAAATCCTAACCCTAAAAAAACCCTACACCCTAAAACCCTAAAAAACCCTAAAACCCTAAACCCTAAACCCTAGCCCTTAAAAACCATAAACCCTAAAACCCTAAACACAATTTAAAACCCTAAACCCTAAACCCTAAAATCCCTAATCCCTAAACCCCAAACCCTATACACTATACCCTAACCCCTAAAAACCAAAACCCTAAAACCCTAAAAAAACCCTACACCCTAAAACCCTAAAAAACCCTTAACCATAATCACTAAAACCTAAACCCTAAACCCTAAACCCTAAAACCTAAACCCTAAACCTTGAGTAAAACAATAAACCTTGAGCCTGAGCCTGAGCTGAGCTAAACCTGAGCCTGAGCTGAGCCTGAGCCTAAGCCTAAACCATAAACCCTAACAAAACCCTTAAGAAAAAACCCTAAATTTCTAAACCCTAAACCTTAACCCTAAAAATCCTATAAAACCCTAAACCCTAAACCCTAAACCCTAAAAACCTTAAACCCTAAACCATAAACATAAACCCTAAAAAACTAAATCTTAAAACCCTAAAAAAAACCCTAAACCCTAAACCCTAAAAAAACCTACACCCTAAGACCCTATAAAACCCTAAAACCCTAAACCCTAAACCCCAAATTCCTAAAAACCCTAACCTCTAACCCCTAAAAACCCTAAACCCTAAACCCTAAACAATAAAACCTGAAACCCTAAATCCTAAACCCTAAACCATAAACCCTAAACCCTAAACCCTAAATTCTAAAAACTCTAATCCCTAAACCCTAAACCCTATACCCTAAACCCTAAACCCTAAAAACCAAAACCCTAAAACCTAAACCCTAAACCCTAAACCCTAAATTCCAAAAAACCCTAAACCCTAAACACTAAACCCTAAACCCTAAACCCTAAAAACCTTAAAAAATCCTAAACACTAAACCCTAAATTCCTAGAAACCCTAAGCCCTAAACCCTAAACCTTAAAAACTCTAAAAAATCCTAAACCTTAAACCCTAAAAACCCTTAAGAAAAAACACTAAATCCCTAATCCACTAAACCCTAACCCTAAAAATCCTAAAAAATCCTAAACCCTAAACCCTAAAAAAACCATAAACCCTAAAAACCTTAAACCCTAAACCCTAAACCTAAACCCTAAAAACATAAACCTTAAAACCCTAAAAAAAAACCCTAAATCCTAAACCCTAAAAAAACCCTACAACCTAAAACCCTAAAAACCCCTAAAACCCAAAACCCTAAACCCTAAATTCTTAAAAATACAAAACCATAGCCCCTAAAAACCTAAAACCCTAAACCCCAAACCCTAAACCCTAAAACCCTAAACCCTAAATTCCAAACCCTAAACCCTAAACCTTAAATTCTAAAAACCCTAATCCCTAAACTACACTATACCCTAACCCCTAAAAACCAAAACCCTAAAACCCTACACCCTAAAACCCTAAAAAAAAAAATCCAAAACCCTACATCCCTAAAAACCAAAACCCCAAACCCTACACCCTAAGCCCTAAAAAAACCCTACACCCTAAAACCCTAAAAAACCCTCAACCCTAAACCCTAAACCCTAAACCCCAAATTCCTAAAAACCCTAACCCCTAACCCCTAAAAACCCTAAACCCTAAACCCTAAACCATAAAACCCGAAACCCTAAATCCTAAACCATAAACCCTAAACC
>CM034303.1:93847-144710 GCA_019925795.1 Dendrobium chrysotoxum
GTTTATTCAAAAGAAAAAGGTTTTGAAGGTTATATTGAGTCAGAATCTCCATCGAAAACTGATAGAATTACTACTCAGCAAAATAATACTATTTTAGCATTACTTAGTAGTTTGTATTATCGTTTGAGTGTGATTGAAAAAACTATAGAAAAACTTTCTAATATTCCTCCTGAATCCAAACTGGAGACTGAGCTAAATATTATCACTAAAAATATCAAAGCTCTTTCCCTGGGTAAGACAGAGGAAATTAGAAGGACCAAAAAGACTTTCCGATTTCTCAAATATGACTGAGCGCAGAACAATTCCATTCTCTGGACCATCTCAGACTATTACAGGAAGACACTCAGTGTCAAGCCAATCAAATAATTTGTCAACCACATGGTTAGACAGAGTATTTGATAGACCTGGTACCTCTAGAGATGATTACAGATTAGAAGAATTGGTCAATATTGATAAAGATCTTTCCACTTTTTCTAATGATCATTTAAATAGCTTAAATCCTTCAAGGTTGTACTCACAAGGTTACTTCAGTGCGAGTACAGGACTTTTCAGACATCATAGAGAAGTTCCACTTCATTGTCCAGATAATTCTGAGGTACGACTGAACCTAATCACTCCTGAAGCCTCAAAAGAAATAAAGAAAAGGCACAAGCATCGCTATATCCATATCGGTCTTGTTGTGTTTGGAATTCGAGGCCTGGTAAGAAAAAGAACTGGAGGAAAAGTTTTAATTTGTCTTTTTGATTCTCGGTTTAGTACCCCTAATGAATCTATGATTGGAGTCATAGAAGTTGACATGAACAACAACATTGGAATCACCTATATTGTTCCCGATATCACCATGACTGTAGAAGACTTTGAAAAACATGTTAAAGTCTTAGTACAGAGTAAAGGTTATGAAAACTTCCAAGGAAACAATATATGCTTAGATATAGTTGTTCTTGGCAAAACTATGAGTAGTATCCAAACCAGGTTCAAACTTAAGCTAGAGAATGTAATAGACTCTTTGACCTCCAAAGGAATAAAGTTTATTATGCCAAAAGAGGTTGACTCTGAAACACTTGCGGGATTAGAATGGAATATTTCTCCTCTACGAGAAGAAAATTCTACTATAACCCCCACTGAATATTCAACCTTCCTGAGTAATGATAGGAGTCTGTCCATTAGGTTTAGAAATTATAAAGCTTCAGACCAAAATGAAATTGTAGATGAATCAGATCTAGATTTGATGATGATTGAGGATGATGAGGATGGTGAAGGTGAAGATGATGGTAGAGGCTATAAGAATAAAAGCGTTTATATCTCCTATTTACATGGTGTATACACTCACTGGAGAAATGTAAAAGCCCTACAAGATTACTACCAAAAGATCGGCAAGATTAGAAAAACTGATACATTCTATGTGGATATAAAAGACAATATCAGAATCTTGTATGGACCAGAAGATTCAGATTCTGAAAATGAAATACCGATCGAAAGAACCATAAGTAAATCAGAAGATAGGAAGGATCAAATAATTCAAAACTTGGATGATACAAATGATCACCAAACTCAAAATTCGGAAGATCAAATAGAAATCGAAAATACTATTCATTTTGAAAATAATTTAGAAAATACCAAAAATAGTTCTAAAAGTCATATTGAAGATCAATCTGAAGATATTATGGAAGATTACTCTGAAAATTTTGAGGATATGGAAAATCTTATGAATTACTTTGATGATTTTGAAGAAGAAAAAGAAGATGGAATTGAAGAAATAAACTCGGAAGTTGATAATTGTATGATTGAAAGAATGGATCATGTTATTGCAAACTCTGAATCACAAGATGTCAAATTAGAATTGATGGAAAGGTTCTTGGAAGATACAAAAGAAAGTATGACAGGAATTGATTTATATGCTAATGAAGCAAGTTCTTCAAACTTCAACCCTAATCCTGTTCAAAGATATTATCCAACCACCGAACCTGTCCCTATGGAATACAATATAGGACATCCTCCCAGAACATCTGTGAAAATCTATGACAAAGAAAACCAGTTACTGCGAACAACTGGAAAAAGAGCTCCATTGGAAAAATCTTATTTTTCAAAGAATGAGGTTTTATTAAATATTACATCATGTGACCCTCAATTATATGATAACTATTTGGAACAATGGACTGCTCAAATGGCTAGAGACTATCAGAAGAATCACCAAGATTTGGTTGACAGTGGTGAAGAAATGATTAGGCGAGCTGAAAACTATCTAGGCGATGTAGCAAGAGCTGCTTGGGAATCTTACAAAAGGAAATTTCCAGAAGAAGTTGCAAATCTGGTAAGCCAAGGTAACAATATTCTAAACTTTGCCTATCTGATACATAGAATCTTGACTTCTAGAGATGCCAACACTGGATTAATATTTAAGCAAGCTACTGCTATGCGTGAACTCGAACAAATCCAAATTAGGAATTGGAAATATGTAAAGTATTTTGCGAATGATTTCTTAGCCTTAGCTACTGTATCTGGAAATTATTACTCAACTGAGCTAGGTGAGAGGTTATTTTCAAAATTGCCAGGTGAACTTGGTAAAGAAATACATCATGCCTGGAAGCAACATGAAGTCACTCCACAATTTGACAATATAGGAATAAGGATCCAATTCTTGTTTGAAAAATTGAAGGAGAAATGTACTTACATTTCCATCCAAAAACAACTGAAAAATCAAAACTATGGATTTTGTTCTCAAATTTATACTCCTCAACAATATGGATACTCAAGTCTGAATAGGAAGCCGAGGAGAAAGCCTAAGACTACAAAGAAGAATCCTTTGAAAAAGAAGTACTTCATTAGAAAGTCCAAAGCTAGAAAACCTTATCTGGACAAGAAACGACATGTTAGAAGATATAACTCCAAGAAGGTTTACAGTAACAAAATCTCATGCTTTGCTTGTAATGAAGAAGGTCACTTAGCTACCACTTGTCCTAAACGTAAGAATCTTTATAACAGAAATGCTGTATTGATTGATTGTGTCAATATTGATCTCCTTGAAGTAGATTCTCAGATTTTTGATACCTCATCGATCTATAGTATTATTTCAATGGAAGAAAATGAACTAATACCTAAAGACTATGGATTGATAAATGATATTTTGGAAACTGCTGATCTGGATAACCTATCTGATCTAGATGAACTAGAAGGCGTGCAATACATGAACCTTGATTTAAACAATTCTATTACTGCTGTTATCCTTACTGATAAGGAAAAATCATGCTGCCATGATTGGAACCTTGGGAAAGGTGATGACAAGATTAAATGTTCTTTTTGCCCATGGTACCCTGCTATTGATCGACGTTACACTTGTAACTTTTGCCTGATTCAAGCCTGTTTTAAATGTGTTAATGATAAATATTATGTTCCCATTCCTAAAATGATTTCTACAGAACGACGAACACATTCTCTTCTTGAATCCAGGATACGAGTACTTGAACATCGAGTTTCTGATCTCGAAGTTAAGATGGAGACACTGGTAATCTCTCCACCGCCTGATCGAAAAGGTAAAGGTATTGTTATTAATGATGAAATCACCCTTGTAGATTTTCAGGTGCTCCATGATTACAAGGATCCCTTTCTGAATGAACCAGGTATTGAGCAAATCCCTATCATTTGTAACCCTGACGATGTTACCAACATTCAAATCCTTGCGAAAATTAATATTCATGGTTTAGAAATTACTTTGCCTGCTTTTATTGATACTGGAGCAACATCTAATACAATTGATGCTGCCTTGGTACCGATTGAATTTGTTCTTACTAGTCCAACTCCGAAATATAGTGCCCAGTTCGATGGTACTAGACTCGAAATGAACAAATACATCCAAAACGTACATCTCAAATTTCAAACTCATTGTCAAGTGTGGTCTAAAGCATTTCATGTTTCAAAATTCTGGGTTAGACCTCTTAATCATTTCCGTGTTCGTATGATTCTTGGTCTTGATTTTCTGTTAAAATCAAATGGTGGTTTGTTCCTGACTAATGATTATGTCACCATCTTTCGGAATTCATCAGTTTCACCTGCCATATCAGAGTGGGCTGAGGAGCGTGGTGGACACCTCTTAGTACCAAAAATATTACCCCCGTTACCAAAATTGCCAAAGCCTCCTGATAACTCTGCTGACTTACACCATGAACTGCATGAACCATACACCAAACCTCCTGAACCTCATACTAGCAACCCTAAACACATCATGCAATACCAAGTTGCTAAGAAAAGACCTGATCCTAAACCTCCTGATCCTAACTGCCCTTGCAGCACCCCTGGACTTTGCAAGGCAACAAAACCAGTAGACCCTGCTGATGATGATGATCTGATTGATCATGCCTCTAGTGAGTTTGGATATGATCTAGTTACTCCCAAACAAGTCAAGAAAATCATAACCTATCATGACATAGAACAGTTTGTTTCTCGACTAGAAAAGTTAGAAGTCATAGGCGAAAATCCTATCAAATACTGGGACAAAGACAAGCTCTTTTGTGAACTGAAGATCATCAATCACGATATCAATATCCGAGGAAGTGAGATTAAATTTAACAATTGGGAACTACAAGAATGTAAACTCCATATTGAACAACTTCTGAAACTAGGTGTTATTAGAAGATCAGAATCTAGACACAGGAGTCCTGCTATGATAGTTATGAAAGAAAGCGAACAAAAGAGAGGACAGTCTAGAATGGTTTTTAATTACAAAAGGTTGAATGATAATACTGAATTTGACGGATACAAAATCCCTTCAAAAGACCAACTGGTAAACAAGATCCAGAATGCTAGATGGTTTAGCAAGTTTGATCTTAAATCTGGATTTTGGCAAGTTAGAATGCATCCTGACTCTATAGAATGGACTGCTTTCTCTTGTCCTGAAGGTCACTTTGAATGGTTAGTTATGCCTTTTGGATTGAAAAATGCACCACAGATATTTCAAAGAAAAATGGATAACATATTTGGTTCACTTTCTGATTTCACTTGCATTTATATTGATGATGTTCTTGTATTTTCTCATACCAAAGATGAACACTTAGCTCATTTACATTCTGTCTTAAACAAGTTTGAATCTCATGGTTTGATTATTTCCAAGAAGAAGATGGCTTTGTGTGTCCAGCATATCAAATTTCTAGGCTCCGAAATTGGCAAAGGTAAGATTAAGTTACAACCTCATATCTCGAAAAAGATTCTTGAAATGCCTGACAAACTTGAAGATATTAAGCTGTTGAGAACTTTTTTGGGACTTTTAAATTATGCTCGACCCTTTATCAAAGATTTATCAAAATACACTAAGCCACTCTACAACAAAACCTCTTTGAAAGGCACTAGAACTTTCAACAGAGAAGATGTGCTATTGGTACATCAAATTAAAGATTTGGTTTCTAAACTACCTGAACTAACTCTTCCCCTTGATTCAGATTACTTGATCATAGAATCTGATGGTTGTGAACAAGGCTGGGGAGGAACACTTATCAGAAAACCAAATAAATTTTCTGAAAAAAATGAAGAAAGGATCTGCAGATATGCTTCTGGAATTTATAAAGAGAAAGGATACTTGACTTCTCTTGACTATGAAATTCTTGCGATCATTTATAATCTTGAAGCATTTTATCTTTTCATCTGTGATAAAAATGAAATTCTCATTAGAACTGATTGTGAAGCCATTGTTAGATTTGCTAAGCAGAACAAAGAAGTCAAAAACACCTTAAGCTCACGAAGGTGGATAAAATTCTTTGACCATGTCATTAACAAAGGCTTATATATAAAATGGGAACATATCAAAGGAAAAGATAATTTTTATCCTGACCAATTATCTAGACAACTGAACCTTGGAAAAGTATCTAATCTAATTTTACTTGCTGATTACTCTGACGATGAATTTGATCTTATGAATGTTCCTGACAGGATGGAAAACAATGACAAGATCATGAACTTTGGAGGATTCAAACTAAGAAAGATAGAAGGATCTTCTATCTATGATTTTTGGCCAAGGGAAGAGCTAGATGAAATACAATTATGCATCATTGACAACATATGGAATCTACCAACTAGTCTTTCTTCAGCCAATGATAAAAAGATAATAGTAAATGCTCTCGTGGACTATTTCAGAACCACTATTAAAAAACCATTGGGTAAGAAATTTTTATGTTATGCTGTATTCTCACCTCCTAATTATGGAATATATTCAAGCTGGGCAGAAACTTCAAGGCAAACACAAGATTATCTGAATCAAGACTGGAAAGGATTCTACAATATCCAAGAAGCCCAGAAGGAAATGAGGAAAAAGGTAGGACCTAATTATTATATATCTCCCTCTTTAGTAAGTCTTGATAGCTTCAAATTAATAAGAGAAATGGAGATTAGTAAGATTAAAGATAAAGGAAAAAAGGAACAAAATCAAGATATCTTAAGTAATATAAGATCCCTACCTGAAGATTTAAAAGAAAAAATTCTTATGATACCAAACTTCACAAGAATATCAGAATTCCAGCTGTTACAAGATTTCCTCAAAAAAGTCTCTAAAGGAAAATACATTATCAACGGACTATATGCTGAAAAGGAAATCTTTAACAATTATGAAATAGAATGCCAAAACAGCTCAGAAAATTGCAAAAAGCAATTTGGATTTTATAGGACATGTCCTTGTAAGACTAAATATAGAATATACAGAGCTTATATCCATGCAGAAGAATACAAGGATGAAGAATATGAAGGTTTGATTATATCCCCCCTAATCTTATTAGCCTATGGACTTTTGAAAAATATTTGGATAAGGACTGCTGCAAAAACAAAGCTATTTGGAAATAAGATGGCCAGAGCAGTTTGCTATGCTCTTACAAAGACGTCCAAAGAAGTCCAAATCATAATTGAATCCAGTCCACCAGAATGGCAAGAAACCAAGATTGAGCCAGCACTACATATCTATAAAATCCTTACACAAGAATCTGATAGAGAATATGAAGAATTTGGAGAATCAGAAATAGTGAGTCCATCTGATTTTGATGAAGCATATTGCCCTTTACCCATGGAGGAACAGATAAACCATTGGAGAGCTGTTGTGCAAAGTACTGATTAGTTTTGGGATTACTCCCTGGATTTTTATTCCTATCTTTTAGTAGGGGAAACACGCACCGAAAAGATATACATGACTTTTGAATTAGCAAGATGATATTTCTATAGCTTCAACTACAAAACAGATAATGAAGGTTTGGTTGAAAGTTATAGAAAGGCTATCCCGATTCCAGACAATGAAAAGAGGATCCAACCAAAAACCAAATCAGTCAGAAATAGCTAAGGTACGCACTTTCTATCTCTACAGGTAACAAATTCGAAGACGAAAATTTGGAAGTATGGTGGGGCCCACAACACTGTATAAGTGAATAAGTACTGCTACTATTCATACATACGTCAAAGGACGGTTCTAGAAGATTATGTTCTACCAAGATGAGGAATCTTATCCTTAATGAGTCATCCACAATAATGGACATGAAAGTGATAGTTGTTGGAGAAAAAGTCTTCTTAAGTACTATTTGTAATTATTTGTTACTATTTGTAATAGTTCTTAAATAAACCATGGTATGGTGTGCTTAACCATGGATGTAAATGTTTGTCATTATCATGTAATCATGGGAGATAGCCTATAAATACCCCATGAGTGTGTGCTTGTAAGAGGAGCCAAGAAGAAGAGAGGAAAAGAGAGTGAGAAAGAGAGAAAGGAGTAGAGAAAGATTTAGGAAAGTAGTGAGAGAAAAAGAGAGAAAGCTCTCTCTCTTGTAAATAGTTGTCTAGTCCAAGTCTTGGAGTTGAGAAGGAAAACTTCTCAAGGTTTGTAAACCTTTTATCTTAGTTTTCTTTTTTCATATAATTTCTTTAAGCACTTCTTAGTCCTTCTTTTGTTACCTTTTTTTTTTCTTGAGCCTTAAGAAGAATTATCTTTCTATCTTGGGGAGTCTCTGTCCGAAAGATATTATTTTCAGTCTACCAACAGACCAGTTCAGTCAATGCCCAAATTTGTTTCCCGTTTAAGGCAAGAAGCCGTTTGAGGGAAGTTTTAAAATAACTTTGTTATTTTCGGGTCAACTGCTTGGGTGAGGTTTTACAAAGTCCTGAAGTAATATCGTAAGATTTCAGACTGTAAATCTAAAGGGTAAAAGAACTCCAAAATAGAACTATAATATCAGAAGAAACACACGAAGAAGTATCCTTACTTCGGGTTAATATCATCATCATATCAAATTTAAAAAAAAAAAAAAAAAAAAAAAATCAAGAGAACGATTCTCTTCGAACTCCAAGGACTTCTAACAGGGAACTTTGAAGAACAGACCTACAGAGTCTGCTTGACTACTAACATTTGTTTCTTTCTTATATTTATTTTTAATTCTAGTTACTTTTTATTTCTGCAATTTTATTTCCGCTTAGTTTATGTAATTTTATTTTGAAGGTCGGCTGAGACGCCCCTTCTTTCCTTTCTGTCATTTACTTTATGCAATTTTTATATTTCTTTTATTTCTTGCAATTTTTATTTCCGCTTGCGCTATACTATTATCTAAGCTGTTAATGGTTGGCGCTGCCACCTACAGCATATTTATATATATATATCTATATTTCTGCTAACCAATTTGTTTTATTCTTGTTTATTTATTTGGAGTTACTGTTCATCTTCTCATCTTCGCCAATGCTACTGTTTATCTAGTTATTGTGAGTTGTTGTAAGTTTATTTTCCGGTTGAGGGTTCCGACATCAGAGAAAACCCCAGTCTACATAGTTTGGACCACCAAACTATTCCCCCTGATATCAGAGAAGCCATGGGGAATGTTTGGCAGTTCTGATATGGACCCTAAACCCTAAAACCTAAACCCTAAACATACCCCTAATGTCTTGATTTTTTTTTTTTTTTTTTTTTAATTTGATATGATGATGATATTAACCCGAAGTAAGGATACTTCTTCGTGTGTTTCTTCTGATATTATAGTTCTATTTTGGAGTTCTTTTACCCTTTAGATTTACAGTCTGAAATCTTACGATATTACTTCAGGACTTTGTAAAACCTCACCCAAGCAGTTAACCCGAAAATAACAAAGTTATTTTAAAACTTCCCTCAAACGGCTTCTTGCCTTAAACGGGAAACAAATTTGGGCATTGACTGAACTGGTCTGTTGGTAGACTGAAAATAATATCTTTCGGACAGAGACTCCCCAAGATAGAAAGATAATTCTTCTTAAGGCTCAAGAAAAAGAAAAAGTAACAAAAGAAGGACTAAGAAGTGCTTAAAGAAATTATATGGAAAAAGAAAACTAAGATAAAAGGTTTACAAACCTTGAGAAGTTTTCGATGAACAGTATTTTACGGTTTCACAGTTCAGCTAGTAACCTTGCCAGACATGGCTTGTAACGCCAAACTATTCCCCCTGGTATCAGAGCAAACGTCCTTCCTGGCCTGTTGCTCTTCTTTTCTTCGAAAAGTGATACCATGCCGAAAGGTTTGGCGTTACAAGCCATGTCTGGCAAGGTTACTAGCTGAACTGTGAAACCGTAAAATACTGTTCATCGCCCCAAAGGGCCTGTCGCAATATTTTACTGTTCACTACAGTTCATTATTCCCTCTTATCTGTTGCGTTGTACTTTTTATTTTTTTTTATTTTTGTTCTTATCTCTTAGTGTACTTTTTATTATTACTTTATATTGATAGTTATCACCACACTGTTGATTGAGCTTATCACTTCACTGTAGCTCAAATAATATTTTATAATTTTTAATATTATTCCCCCAGCACTATTCCCCTGGTAATAATTTTTATTTTTATGAGTTGTGCTGAAAAACGCTTTGATTATCTAGATTTGTCCATATCAGAAAAATCAAAGTGTGTTGTCTCTTTGGAAAAAGCAAAACATAATTGCTATTTCTCCAAAGAAGGTTTTTCTCACCAGTTACATAGCAATGAAGCTCATTTGAACTCGCTTACAGATTTATTATTAAAGTTATCTGAAAATTTGGAATTTAATCATCAGAAGTTCTTAAATTCTTCCACTCTCTTCATAGAGAAATTGAAGGAGAAGAATCTGTTGATTAAGAACCTAAGTGATCAGATCTCTTATCTCAAAGCTTCTCAAGAAGATCTGTATAGTAAGTTCCAGCTTCTTAAACTAAACGATATACCTTCAAAAAGAGATATTCAAAGATTATCTGCTTTAATTGAGAATAATAAGCCTAAGGAGATTGAGCTTCAATCCCGTGAATTATTATTACAATTAAAGAAAGATATAAAAGATAATAAATCCCAGGTTGATCAACATATTGATCGGCTAAAAGATTTATTACAATATATTAAACAACTTCAAGAAAGCTGATGAATGAATTGAAATTTAAGGGTGCAGAATATCTTGCTGTTGTCTCTTACTCTTCAGTTTATTCAAAAGAAAAAGGTTTTGAAGGTTATATTGAGTCAGAATCTCCATCGAAAACTGATAGAATTACTACTCAGCAAAATAATACTATTTTAGCATTACTTAGTAGTTTGCATTATCGTTTGAGTGTGATTGAAAAAACTATAGAAAAACTTTCTAATATTCCTCCTGAATCCAAACTGGAGACTGAGCTAAATATTATCACTAAAAATATCAAAGCTCTTTCCCTGGGTAAGACAGAGGAAATTAGAAGGACCAAAAAGACTTTCCGATTTCTCAAATATGACTGAGCGCAGAACAATTCCATTCTCTGGACCATCTCAGACTATTACAGGAAGACACTCAGTGTCAAGCCAATCAAATAATTTGTCAACCACATGGTTAGACAGAGTATTTGATAGACCTGGTACCTCTAGAGATGATTACAGATTAGAAGAATTGGTCAATATTGATAAAGATCTTTCCACTTTTTCTAATGATCATTTAAATAGCTTAAATCCTTCAAGGTTGTACTCACAAGGTTACTTCAGTGCGAGTACAGGACTTTTCAGACATCATAGAGAAGTTCCACTTCATTGTCCAGATAATTCTGAGGTACGACTGAACCTAATCACTCCTGAAGCCTCAAAAGAAATAAAGAAAAGGCACAAGCATCGATACATCCATATCGGTCTTGTTGTGTTTGGAATTCGAGGCCTGGTAAGAAAAAGAACTGGAGGAAAAGTTTTAATTTGTCTTTTTGATTCTCGGTTTAGTACCCCTAATGAATCTATGATTGGAGTCATAGAAGTTGACATGAACAACAACATTGGAATCACCTATATTGTTCCCGATATCACCATGACTGTAGAAGACTTTGAAAAACATGTTAAAGTCTTAGTACAGAGTAAAGGTTATGAAAACTTCCAAGGAAACAATATATGCTTAGATATAGTTGTTCTTGGCAAAACTATGAGTAGTATCCAAACCAGGTTCAAACTTAAGCTAGAGAATGTAATAGACTCTTTGACCTCCAAAGGAATAAAGTTTATTATGCCAAAAGAGGTTGACTCTGAAACACTTGCGGGATTAGAATGGAATATTTCTCCTCTTCGAGAAGAAAATTCTACTATAACCCCCACTGAATATTCAACCTTCCTGAATAATGATAGGAGTCTGTCCATTAGGTTTAGAAATTATAAAGCTTCAGACCAAAATGAAATTGTAGATGAATCAGATCTAGATTTGATGATGATTGAGGATGATGAGGATGGTGAAGGTGAAGATGATGGTAGAGGCTATAAGAATAAAAGCGTTTATATCTCCTATTTACATGGTGTATACACTCACTGGAGAAATGTAAAAGCCCTACAAGATTACTACCAAAAGATCGGCAAGATTAGAAAAACTGATACATTCTATGTGGATACAAAAGACAATATCAGAATCTTATATGGACCAGAAGATTCAGATTCTGAAAATGAAATACCGATCGAAAGAACCATAAGAAAATCAGAAGATAGGAAGGATCAAATAATTCAAAACTTGGATGATACAAATGATCACCAAACTCAAAATTCGGAAGATCAAATAGAAATCGAAAATAATATTCATTTTGAAAATAATTTAGAAAATACCAAAAATAGTTCTAAAAGTCATATTGAAGATCAATCTGAAGATATTATGGAAGATTACTCTGAAAATTTTGAGGATATGGAAAATCTTATGAATTACTTTGATGATTTTGAAGAAGAAAAAGAAGATGGAATTGAAGAAATAAACTCGGAAGTTGATAATTGTATGATTGAAAGAATGGATCATGTTATTGCAAACTCTGAATCACAAGATGTCAAATTAGAATTGATGGAAAGGTTCTTGGAAGATACAAAAGAAAGTATGACAGGAATTGATTTATATGATAATGAAGCAAGTTCTTCAAACTTCAACCCTAATCCTGTTCAAAGATATTATCCAACCACCGAACCTGTCCCTATGGAATACAATATAGGACATCCTCCCAGAACATCTGTGAAAATCTATGACAAAGAAAACCAGTTACTGCGAACAACTGGAAAAAGAGCTCCATTGGAAAAATCTTATTTTTCAAAGAATGAGGTTTTATTAAATATTACATCATGTGACCCTCAATTATATGATAACTATTTGGAACAATGGACTGCTCAAATGGCTAGAGACTATCAGAAGAATCACCAAGATTTGGTTGACAGTGGTGAAGAAATGATTAGGCGAGCTGAAAACTATCTAGGCGATGTAGCAAGAGCTGCTTGGGAATCTTACAAAAGGAAATTTCCAGAAGAAGTTGCAAACCTGGCAAGCCAAGGTAACAATATTCTAAACTTTGCCTATCTGATACATAGAATCTTAACTTCTAGAGATGCCAACACTGGATTAATATTTAAGCAAGCTACTGCTATGCGTGAACTCGAACAAATCCAAATTAGGAATTGGAAATATGTAAAGTATTTTACGAATGATTTCTTAGCCTTAGCTACTGTATCTGGAAATTATTACTCAACTGAGCTAGGTGAGAGGTTATTTTCAAAATTGCCAGGTGAACTTGGTAAAGAAATACATCATGCCTGGAAGCAACATGAAGTCACTCCACAATTTGACAATATAGGAATAAGGATCCAATTCTTGTTTGAAAAATTGAAGGAGAAATGTACTTACATTTCCATCCAAAAACAACTGAAAAATCAAAACTATGGATTTTGTTCTCAAATTTATACTCCTCAACAATATGGATACTCAAGTCTGAATAGAAAGCCGAGGAGAAAGCCTAAGCCTACAAAGAAGAATCCTTTGAAAAAGAAGTACTTCATTAGAAAGTCCAAAGCTAGAAAACCTTATCTGGACAAGAAACGACATGTTAGAAGATATAACTCCAAGAAGGTTTACAGTAACAAAATCTCATGCTTTGCTTGTAATGAAGAAGGTCACTTAGCTACCACTTGTCCTAAACGTAAGAATCTTTATAACAGAAATGCTGTATTGATTGATTGTGTCAATATTGATCTCCTTGAAGTAGATTCTCAGATTTCTGATACCTCATCGATCTATAGTATTATTTCAATGGAAGAAAATGAACTAATACCTAAAGACTATGGATTGATAAATGATATTTTGGATACTGCTGATCTGGATAACCTATCTGATCTAGATGAACTAGAAGGCGTGCAATACATGAACCTTGATTTAAACAATTCTATTACTGCTGTTATCCTTACTGATAAGGAAAAATCATGCTGCCATGATTGGAACCTTGGGAAAGGTGATGACAAGATTAAATGTTCTTTTTGCCCATGGTACCCTGCTATTGATCGACGTTACACTTGTAACTTTTGCCTGATTCAAGCCTGTTTTAAATATGTTAATAATAAATATTGTGTTCCCATTCCTAAAATGATTTCTACAGAACGACGAACACATTCTCTTCTTGAATCCAGGATACGAGTACTTGAACATCGAGTTTCTGATCTCGAAGTTAAGATGGAGACACTGGTAATCTCTCCACCGCCTGATCGAAAAGGTAAAGGTATTGTTATTAATGATGAAATCACCCTTGTAGATTTTCAGGTGCTCCATGATTACAAGGATCCCTTTCTGAATGAACCAGGTATTGAGCAAATCCCTATAATTTGTAACCCTGACGATGTTACCAACATTCAAATCCTTGCAAAAATCAATATCCATGGTTTAGAAATCACTTTGCCTGCTTTTATTGATACTGGAGCAACATCTAATACAATTGATGCTGCCTTGGTACCGATTGAATTTGTTCTTACTAGTCCAACTCCGAAATATAGTGCCCAGTTTGATGGTACTAGACTCGAAATGAACAAATACATCCAAAATGTACATCTCAAATTTCAAACTCATTGTCAAGTGTGGTCTAAAGCATTTCATGTTTCAAAATTTTGGGTTAGACCTCTTAATCATTTCCGTGTTCGTATGATTCTTGGTCTTGATTTTCTGTTAAAATCAAATGGTGGTTTGTTCTTGACTAATGATTATGTCACCATCTTTCGGAATTCATCAGTTTCACCTGTCATATCAGAGTGGGCTGAGGAGCGTGGTGGACACCTCTTAGTACCAAAAATATTACCCCCGTTACCAAAATTGCCAAAGCCTCCTGATAACTCTGCTGACTTACACCATGAACTGCATGAACCATACACCAAACCTCCTGAACCTCATACTAGCAACCCTAAACACATCATGCAATACCAAGTTGCTAAGAAAAGACCTGATCCTAAACCTCCTGATCCTAACTGCCCTTGCAGCACCCCTGGACTTTGCAAGGCAACAAAACCAGTAGACCCTGCTGATGATGATGATCTGATTGATCATGCCTCTAGTGAGTTTGGATATGATCTAGTTACTCCCAAACAAGTCAAGAAAATCATAACCTATCATGACATAGAACAGTTTGTTTCTCGACTAGAAATGTTAGAAGTCATAGGCGAAAATCCTATCAAATACTGGGACAAAGACAAGCTCTTTTGTGAACTGAAGATCATCAATCACGATATCAATATCCGAGGAAGTGAGATTAAATTTAACAATTGGGAACTACAAGAATGTAAACTCCATATTGAACAACTTCTGAAACTAGGTGTTATTAGAAGATCAGAATCTAGACACAGGAGTCCTGCTATGATAGTTATGAAAGAAAGCGAACAAAAGAGAGGACAGTCTAGAATGGTTTTTAATTACAAAAGGTTGAATGATAATACTGAATTTGACGGATACAAAATCCCTTCAAAAGACCAACTGGTAAACAAGATCCAGAATGCTAGATGGTTTAGCAAGTTTGATCTTAAATCTGGATTTTGGCAAGTTAGAATGCATCCTGACTCTATAGAATGGACTGCTTTCTCTTGTCCTGAAGGTCACTTTGAATGGTTAGTTATGCCTTTTGGATTGAAAAATGCACCACAGATATTTCAAAGAAAAATGGATAACATATTTGGTTCACTTTCTGATTTCACTTGCATTTATATTGATGATGTTCTTGTATTTTCTCATACCAAAGATGAACACTTCGCTCATTTACATTCTGTCTTAAACAAGTTTGAATCTCATGGTTTGATTATTTCCAAGAAGAAGATGGCTTTGTGTGTCCAGCATATCGAATTTCTAGGCTCCGAAATTGGCAAAGGTAAGATTAAGTTACAACCTCATATCTCGAAAAAGATTCTTGAAATGCCTGACAAACTTGAAGATATTAAGCTGTTGAGAACTTTTTTGGGACTTTTAAATTATGCTCGACCCTTTATCAAAGATTTATCAAAATACACTAAGCCACTCTACAACAAAACCTCTTTGAAAGGCACTAGAACTTTCAACAGAGAAGATGTGCTATTGGTACATCAAATTAAAGATTTGGTTTCTAAACTACCTGAACTAACTCTTCCCCTTGATTCAGATTACTTGATCATAGAATCTGATGGTAGTGAACAAGGCTGGGGAGGAACACTTATCAGAAAACCAAATAAATTTTTTGAAAAAAATGAAGAAAGGATCTGCAGATATGCTTCTGGAATTTATAAAGAGAAAGGATACTTGACTTCTCTTGACTATGAAATTCTTGCGATCATTTATAATCTTGAAGCATTTTATCTTTTCATCTGTGATAAAAATGAAATTCTCATTAGAACTGATTGTGAAGCCATTGTTAGATTTGCTAAGCAGAACAAAGAAGTCAAAAACACCTTAAGCTCACGAAGGTGGATAAAATTCTTTGACCATGTCATTAACAAAGGCTTATATATAAAATGGGAACATATCAAAGGAAAAGATAATTTTTATCCTGACCAATTATCTAGACAACTGAACCTTGGAAAAGTATCTAATCTGATTTTACTTGCTGATTACTCTGACGATGAATTTGATCTTATGAATGTTCCTGACAGGATGGAAAACAATGACAAGATCATGAACTTTGGAGGATTCAAACTAAGAAAGATAGAAGGATCTTCTATCTATGATTTTTGGCCAAGGGAAGAGCTAGATGAAATACAATTATGCATCATTGACAACATATGGAATCTACCAACTAGTCTTTCTTCAGCCAATGATAAAAAGATAATAGTAAATGCTCTCGTGGACTATTTCAGAACCACTATTAAAAAACCATTGGGTAAGAAATTTTTATGTTATGCTGTATTCTCACCTCCTAATTATGGAATATATTCAAGCTGGGCAGAAACTTCAAGGCAAACACAAGATTATCTGAATCAAGACTGGAAAGGATTCTACAATATCCAAGAAGCCCAGAAGGAAATGAGGAAAAAGGTAGGACCTAATTATTATATATCTCCCTCTTTAGTAAGTCTTGATAGCTTCAAATTAATAAGAGAAATGGAGATTAGTAAGATTAAAGATAAAGGAAAAAAGGAACAAAATCAAGATATCTTAAGTAATATAAGATCCCTACCTGAAGATTTAAAAGAAAAAATTCTTATGATACCAAACTTCACAAGAATATCAGAATTCCAGCTGTTACAAGATTTCCTCAAAAAAGTCGCTAAAGGAAAATACATTATCAAAGGACTATATGCTGAAAAGGAAATCTTTAACAATTATGAAATAGAATGCCAAAACAGCTCAGAAAATTGCAAAAAGCAATTTGGATTTTATAGGACATGTCCTTGTAAGACTAAATATAGAATATACAGAGCTTATATCCATGCAGAAGAATACAAGGATGAAGAATATGAAGGTTTGATTATATCCCCCCTAATCTTATTAGCCTATGGACTTTTGAAAAATATTTGGATAAGGACTGCTGCAAAAACAATGCTATTTGGAAATAAGATGGCCAGAGCAGTTTGCTATGCTCTTACAAAGACGTCCAAAGAAGTCCAAATCATAATTGAATCCAGTCTACCAGAATGGCAAGAAACCAAGATTGAGCCAGCACTACATATCTATAAAATCCTTACACAAGAATCTGATAGAGAATATGAAGAATTTGGAGAATCAGAAATAGTGAGTCCATCTGATTTTGATGAAGCATATTGCCCTTTACCCATGGAGGAACAGGTAAACCATTGGAGAGCTGTTGTGCAAAGTACTGATTGGTTTTGGGATTTCTCCCTGGATTTTTATTCCTATCTTTTAGTAGGGGAAACACGCACCGAAAAGATATACATGACTTTTGAATTAGCAAGACGATATTTCTATAGCTTCAACTACAAAACAGATAATGAAGGTTTGGTTGAAAGTTATAGAAAGGCTATCCCGATTCCAAACAATGAAAAGAGGATCCAACCAAAAACCAAGTCAGTCAGAAATAGCTAAGGTACGCACTTTCTATCTCTACAGGTAACAAATTCGAAGACGAAAATTTGGAAGTATGGTGGGGCCCACAACACTGTATAAGTGAATATTACTGCTACTATTCATACGTACGTCAAAGGACGGTTCTAGAAGATTATGTTCTACCAAGATGAGGAATCTTATCCTTAATGAGTCATCCACAATAATGGACATGAAAGTGATAGTTGTTGGAGAAAAAGTCTTCTTAAGTACTATTTGTAATTATTTGTTACTATTTGTAATAGTTCTTAAATAAACCATGGTATGGTGTGCTTAACCATGGATGTAAATGTTTATCATTATCATGTAATCATGGGAGATAGCCTATAAATACCCCATGAGTGTGTGCTTGAAAGAGGAGCCAAGAAGAAGAGAGGAAAAGAGAGTGAGAAAGAGAGAAAGGAGTAGAGAAAAATTTAGGAAAGTAGTGAGAGAAAAAGAGAGAAAGCTCTCTCTCTTGTAAATAGTTGTCTAGTCCAAGTCTTGGAGTTGAGAAGGAAAACTTCTCAAGGTTTGTAAACCTTTTATCTTAGTTTTCTTTTTCCATATAATTTCTTTAAGCACTTCTTAGTCCTTCTTTTGTTACTTTTTCTTTTTCTTGAGCCTTAAGAAGAATTATCTTTCTATCTTGGGGAGTCTCTGTCCGAAAGATATTATTTTCAGTCTACCAACAGACCAGTTCAGTCAATGCCCAAATTTGTTTCCCGTTTAAGGCAAGAAGCCGTTTGAGGGAAGTTTTAAAATAACTTTGTTATTTTCGGGTCAACTGCTTGGGTGAGGTTTTACAAAGTCCTGAAGTAATATCGTAAGATTTCAGACTGTAAATCTAAAGGGTAAAAGAACTCCAAAATAGAACTATAATATCAGAAGAAACACACGAAGAAGTATCCTTACTTCGGGTTAATATCATCATCATATCAAATTTAAAAAAAAAAAAAAAAAAAAAAAAAATCAAGAGAACGATTCTCTTCGAACTCCAAGGACTTCTAACAGGGAACTTTGAAGAACAGACCTACAGAGTCTGCTTGACTACTAACATTTGTTTCTTTCTTATATTTATTTTTAATTCTAGTTACTTTTTATTTCTGCAATTTTATTTCCGCTTAGTTTATGTAATTTTATTTTGAAGGTCGGCTGAGACGCCCCTTCTTTCCTTTCTGTCATTTACTTTATGCAATTTTTATATTTCTTTTATTTCTTGCAATTTTTATTTCCGCTTGCGCTATACTATTATCTAAGCTGTTAATGGTTGGCGCTGCCACCTACAGCATATTTATATATATATATCTATATTTCTGCTAACCAATTTGTTTTATTCTTGTTTATTTATTTGGAGTTACTGTTCATCTTCTCATCTTCGCCAATGCTACTGTTTATGTAGTTGTTGTGAGTTGTTGTAAGTTTATTTTCCGGTTGAGGGTTCCGACATCAGAGAAAACCCCAGTCTCCAAACTATTCCCCCTGGACACCTCTTAGTACCAACAGGCCAGGAAGGACTTTTCCTGGTTTGGTGTATGGTTCATGCAGTTCATGCTCTGATACCAGGGGGAATAGTTTGGTGGTCCAAACTATGTAGACTGGGGTTTTCTCTGATGTCGGAACCCTCAACCGGAAAATAAACTTACAACAACTCACAATAACTAGATAAACAGTAGCATTGGCGAAGATGAGAAGATGAACAGTAACTCCAAATAAATAAACAAGAATAAAACAAATTGGTTAGCAGAAATATAGATATATATATATAAATATGCTGTAGGTGGCAGCGCCAACCATTAACAGCTTAGATAATAGTATAGCGCAAGCGGAAATAAAAATTGCAAGAAATAAAAGAAATATAAAAATTGCATAAAGTAAATGACAGAAAGGAAAGAAGGGGCGTCTCAGCCGACCTTCAAAATAAAATTACATAAACTAAGCGGAAATAAAATTGCAGAAATAAAAAGTAACTAGAATTAAAAATAAATATAAGAAAGAAATAAATGTTAGTAGTCAAGCAGACTCTGTAGGTCTGTTCTTCAAAGTTCCCTGTTAGAAGTCCTTGGAGTTCGAAGAGAATCGTTCTCTTGATTTTTTTTTTTTTTTTTTTTAAATTTGATATGATGATGATATTAACCCGAAGTAAGGATACTTCTTCATGTGTTTCTTCTGATATTATAGTTCTATTTTGGAGTTCTTTTACCCTTTAGATTTACAGTCTGAAATCTTACGATATTACTTCAGGACTTTGTAAAACCTCACCCAAGCAGTTGACCCGAAAATAACAAAGTTATTTTAAAACTTCCCTCAAATGGCTTCTTGCCTTAAACGGGAAACAAATTTGGGCATTGACTGAACTGGTCTGTTGGTAGACTGAAAATAATATCTTTCGGACAGAGACTCCCCAAGATAGAAAGATAATTTTCTTAAGGCTCAAGAAAAAGAAAAAGTAACAAAAGAAGGACTAAGAAGTGCTTAAAGAAATTATATGGAAAAAGAAAACTAAGATAAAAGGTTTACAAACCTTGAGAAGTTTTCCTTCTCAACTCCAAGACTTGGACTAGACAACTATTTACAAGAGAGAGAGCTTTCTCTCTTTTTCTCTCACTACTTTCCTAAATTTTTCTCTACTCCTTTCTCTCTTTCTCACTCTCTTTTCCTCTCTTCTTCTTGGCTCCTCTTACAAGCACACACTCATGAGGTATTTATAGGCTATCTCCCATGATTACATGATAATGACAAACATTTACATCCATGGTTAAGCACACCATACCATGGTTTATTTAAGAACTATTATAAATAGTAACAAATAATTACAAATAGTACTTAAGAAGACTTTTTCTCCAACAATTATCACTTTCATGTCCATTATTGTGGATGACTCATTAAGGATAAGATTCCTCATCTTGGTAGAACATAATCTTCTAGAACCGTCCTTTGACGTACGTATGAATAGTAGCAGTACTATTCACTTATACAGTGTTGTGGGCCCCACCATACTTCCAAATTTTCGTCTTCGAATTTGTTACCTGTAGAGATAGAAAGTGCGTACCTTAGCTATTTCTGACTGACTTGGTTTTTGGTTGGATCCTCTTTTCATTGTCTGGAATCGGGATAGCCTTTCTATAACTTTCAACCAAACCTTCATTATCTGTTTTGTAGTTGAAGCTATAGAAATATCGTCTTGCTAATTCAAAAGTCATGTATATCTTTTCGGTGCGTGTTTCCCCTACTAAAAGATAGGAATAAAAATCCAGGGAGTAATCCCAAAACCAATCAGTACTTTGCACAACAGCTCTCCAATGGTTTACCTGTTCCTCCATGGGTAAAGGGCAATATGCTTCATCAAAATCAGATGGACTCACTATTTCTGATTCTCCAAATTCTTCATATTCTCTATCAGATTCTTGTGTAAGGATTTTATAGATATGTAGTGCTGGCTCAATCTTGGTTTCTTGCCATTCTGGTGGACTGGATTCAATTATGATTTGGACTTCTTTGGACGTCTTTGTAAGAGCATAGCAAACTGCTCTGGCCATCTTATTTCCAAATAGCTTTGTTTTTGCAGCAGTCCTTATCCAAATATTTTTCAAAAGTCCATAGGCTAATAAGATTAGGGGGGATATAATCAAACCTTCATATTCTTCATCCTTGTATTCTTCTGCATGGATATAAGCTCTGTATATTCTATATTTAGTCTTACAAGGACATGTCCTATAAAATCCAAATTGCTTTTTGCAATTTTCTGAGCTGTTTTGGCATTCTATTTCATAATTGTTAAAGATTTCCTTTTCAGCATATAGTCCTTTGATAATGTATTTTCCTTTAGCGACTTTTTTGAGGAAATCTTGTAACAGCTGGAATTCTGATATTCTTGTGAAGTTTGGTATCATAAGAATTTTTTCTTTTAAATCTTCAGGTAGGGATCTTATATTACTTAAGATATCTTGATTTTGTTCCTTTTTTCCTTTATCTTTAATCTTACTAATCTCCATTTCTCTTATTAATTTGAAGCTATCAAGACTTACTAAAGAGGGAGATATATAATAATTAGGTCCTACCTTTTTCCTCATTTCCTTCTGGGCTTCTTGGATATTGTAGAATCCTTTCCAGTCTTGATTCAGATAATCTTGTGTTTGCCTTGAAGTTTTTGCCCAGCTTGAATATATTCCATAATTAGGAGGTGAGAATACAGCATAACATAAAAATTTCTTACCCAATGGTTTTTTAATAGTGGTTCTGAAATAGTCCACGAGAGCATTTACTATTATCTTTTTATCATTGGCTGAAGAAAGACTAGTTGGTAGATTCCATATGTTGTCAATGATGCATAATTGTATTTCATCTAGCTCTTCCCTTGGCCAAAAATCATAGATAGAAGATCCTTCTATCTTTCTTAGTTTGAATCCTCCAAAGTTCATGATCTTGTCATTGTTTTCCATCCTGTCAGGAACATTCATAAGATCAAATTCATCGTCAGAGTAATCAGCAAGTAAAATCAGATTAGATACTTTTCCAAGATTCAGTTATCTAGATAATTGGTCAGGATAAAAATTATCTTTTCCTTTGATATGTTCCCATTTTATATATAAGCCTTTGTTAATGACATGGTCAAAGAATTTTATCCACCTTCGTGAGCTTAAGGTGTTTTTGACTTCTTTGTTCTGCTTAGCAAATCTAACAATGGCTTCACAATCAGTTCTAATGAGAATTTCATTTTTATCACAGATGAAAAGATAAAATGCTTCAAGATTATAAATGATCGCAAGAATTTCATAGTCAAGAGAAGTCAAGTATCCTTTCTCTTTATAAATTCCAGAAGCATATCTGCAGATCCTTTCTTCATTTTTTTCAGAAAATTTATTTGGTTTTCTGATAAGTGTTCCTCCCCAGCCTTGTTCACAACCATCAGATTCTATGATCAAGTAATCTGAATCAAGGGGAAGAGTTAGTTCAGGTAGTTTAGAAACCAAATCTTTAATTTGATGTACCAATAGCACATCTTCTCTGTTGAAAGTTCTAGTGCCTTTCAAAGAGGTTTTGTTGTAGAGTGGCTTAGTGTATTTTGATAAATCTTTGATAAAGGGTCGAGCATAATTTAAAAGTCCCAAAAAAGTTCTCAACAGCTTAATATCTTCAAGTTTGTCAGGCATTTCAAGAATCTTTTTCGAGATATGAGGTTGTAACTTAATCTTACCTTTGCCAATTTCAGAGCCTAGAAATTCGATATGCTGGACACACAAAGCCATCTTCTTCTTGGAAATAATCAAACCATGAGATTCAAACTTGTTTAAGACAGAATGTAAATGAGCGAAGTGTTCATCTTTGGTATGAGAAAATACAAGAACATCATCAATATAAATGCAAGTGAAATCAGAAAGTGAACCAAATATGTTATCCATCTTTCTTTGAAATATCTGTGGTGCATTTTTCAATCCAAAAGGCATAACTAACCATTCAAAGTGACCTTCAGGACAAGAGAAAGCAGTCCATTCTATAGAGTCAGGATGCATTCTAACTTGCCAAAATCCAGATTTAAGATCAAACTTGCTAAACCATCTAGCATTCTGGATCTTGTTTACCAGTTGGTCTTTTGAAGGGATTTTGTATCCGTCAAATTCAGTATTATCATTCAACCTTTTGTAATTAAAAACCATTCTAGACTGTCCTCTCTTTTGTTCGCTTTCTTTCATAACTATCATAGCAGGACTCCTGTGTCTAGATTCTGATCTTCTAATAACACCTAGTTTCAGAAGTTGTTCAATATGGAGTTTACATTCTTGTAGTTCCCAATTGTTAAATTTAATCTCACTTCCTCGGATATTAATATCGTGATTGATGATCTTCAGTTCACAAAAGAGCTTGTCTTTGTCCCAGTATTTGGTAGGATTTTCTCCTATGACTTCTAACTTTTCTAGTCGAGAAACAAACTGTTCTATGTCATGATAGGTTATGATTTTCTTGACTTGTTTGGGAGTAACTAGATCATATCCAAACTCACTAGAGGCATGATCAATCAGGTCATCATCATCAGCAGGGTCTACTGGTTTTGTTGCCTTGCAAAGTCCAGGGGTGCTGCAAGGGCAGTTAGGATCAGGAGGTTTAGGATCAGGTCTTTTCTTAGCAACTTGGTATTGCATGATGTGTTTAGGGTTGCTAGTATGAGGTTCAGGAGGTTTGGTGTATGGTTCATGCAGTTCATGGTATGGTTCATGCAGTTCATGGTGTAAGTCAGCAGAGTTATCAGGAGGCTTTGGCAATTTTGGTAACGGGGGTAATATTTTTGGTACTAAGAGGTGTCCACCACGCTCCTCAGCCCACTCTGATATGACAGGTGAAACTGATGAATTCCGAAAGATGGTGACATAATCATTAGTCAGGAACAAACCACCATTTGATTTTAACAGAAAATCAAGACCAAGAATCATACGAACACGGAAATGATTAAGAGGTCTAACCCAGAATTTTGAAACATGAAAGGCTTTAGACCACACTTGACAATGAGTTTGAAATTTGAGATGTACGTTTTGGATGTATTTGTTCATTTCGAGTCTAGTACCATCGAACTGGGCACTATATTTCGGAGTTGGACTAGTAAGAACAAATTCAATCGGTACCAAGGCAGCATCAATTGTATTAGATGTTGCTCCGGTATCAATAAAAGCAGGCAAAGTAATTTCTAAACCATGGATATTGATTTTTGCAAGGATTTGAATGTTGGTAACAGAGATTGTTAAATATGTATCACTCAAGGACATGTCCTCTCTGATATGTATCACTTTTCCCCCTGGGTTTTCCCCCTAGAATGGTTTTTAAAAACCCTAAAAAAACCCTAAAAAAACCCTAAACCCTAAACCCTAAACCCTAAACCCTAAACCCTAAAAAACCCTAAAAAAACCCTAAAAAAACCCTAAACCCTAAACCCTAAACCCTAAACCCTAAACCCTAAACCCTAAACCCTAAACCCTAAACCCTAAACCCTAAACCCTAAACCCTAAACCCTACCCTAAACCCTAAACCCTAAACCCTAAACCCTAAACCCTAAACCCTAAACCCTAAACCCTAAACCCTAAACCCTAAACCCTAAACCCTAAACCCTAAACCCTAAACCCTAAACCCTAAACCCTAAACCCTAAACCCTAAACCCTAAACCCTTAACCCTAAACCCTAAAAAAAACCCTAAACCCTAAACCCTAAACCCTAAACCCTAAACCCTAAACCCTAAACCCTAAACCCTAAACCCTAAACCCTACACTTTACACCCTAAACCCTAAACCCTAAACCCTACACCCTAAACCCGAAACCCTAAACCCGAAACCCTAAACCCTAAACCCTAAACCCTAAACCCTAAACCCTAAACCCTAAACCCTCTAAACCTAAACCCCAAACCCTAAACCCTAAACCTAAACCCTAAACCCTAAACCCTAAACCCTAAACCCTAAACCTAAACCCTAAACCCTAAACCCTCAAACCCTAAACCCTAAACCCTAAACCCTAAACCCTAAACCCTAAACCCTAAACCCTGAACCCTGATACCCTAAACCCTGAACCCTAAACCCTGAACCCTGAACCCTGAACCCTGAACCCTGAACCCTGAACCCTGAACCCTGAACCCTGAACCCTAAACCCTGAACCCACGAGCGTGCGATAGCTTCTTGGAGCGTTCTTGGGCGATTTAGGGCGTTCTTCTTCTTCTCCGGCGGTTTTTCAAATTTCTTCGGTGAAATTCGTTTGGTTTGTGGCTATTTCTCTTCCCTTGCTTTAGTCTTTTCTTTTGTTTTGTTTTCTCATATGGAGTCGGACCCTTTAGGGGTCTCGACAGAGGATTTTTTCTAATAATGATCCTTCTCGGATCGTGAATAAGGGAGAAAAGATTTTATCTATGGATTACATTTCTCTTTTCAATCCTTCTATTGAAATGAAAAATGCTAGAGTTGTTCCAGAAATTTTGAAAGAGCAGGATCATGCGGCTATTTTACCGAATTTGCCAAGGAAAACTATTTTCCCTAAATCTTTTAAGGATGCTTTGGCTGCTTCTAATAATTCTTTTTCTTCTGGTATTAATATCTCTAATTCCACTGTTAATGGTATGCCTGCTCTTTTAATTTCGGATGAAGATGTTCAGAAATTAGCTGAACCATATAAATATTCTTTAGTTGGAAAATTTACCTTTCGCAGGCCCTATATGGATGAAATCAGGAAATTCTTTTTTTCTTTAAAGCTTACGGGAAATTTTTCTGTTAGCCTTCTTGATGCTAGACATGTTTTAATTAAGTTGTCAAATGAATTAGACTACAGTAGAATTTTCTTGCGTAGATCCTATTATGTTAGGAATTGTCAGATGAGGCTGCTCAAGTGGTCTCCGGATTTTGATATTCATGCTGAATCTCCTATTTGTCCGGTGTGGCTTTCTTTACCTAATTTGCGTATTCATTTTTTTAATGTTCAAATGTTACAAGCTATTGGGGCTATTTTTGGGAGGCCTCTACAAGTTGATCAAGCTACGGCTAATCGATCTAGGCCTTCTGTTGCTAGAATTTTAGTGGAATTAGATATTACTAAAGATTATGACAAAGAAATATGGTTGGGTTCTTACTCATATGGTTATTCTCAGAAGGTTGAATTTGATAATTTCCCTGTCTTTTGTTCTCATTGCAAGTTGCATGGACATGATAAGAATAAGTGTTTTATTTTAAATCCTCATTTGAAAGGAAAATCTGAATTAAATCGTATTGTTACTCCTGTTGCTTCTCCTATTGTTTCTCCTACTGCTGCTCCGAAATCTATGTCCCAAATTCCTTCTTTAATGAACCTTTAAATGAATATTTAAAGAACTTGGAGGAGGAATTGGAGGAATTAAAGGATCCTACTAATGTTGGTGAATCTAACATTAATATGGAAAATTTAAATGCTATTTCTCAGGAAAAAATTATGGATATAGTTCTTTATGATGAAAGTATTGCTTTAAAGAATGTTTTTGGTGCTGATCAAGTCTTATCTCCTACAGCTTTGGATCATACTATTTCTATGCCTAATAAAGATTTAGTTGTGGAAGTTTGTTCTAAAGTTTGTTCTAATGATAAAGTTCCTGGAATTGATATTTGTGATGTGAACAAAGCTTCTACTTCTTCTGCGGAGGTAATATCTTTTGAAAATGATGTTACAAAAGAAATTGAAGAAGGAGAAATTGATTCTGCTTCTTATAGTGATTATGATTTGGCTATTCATAAGTCTAAAGTTTCTTCTGTTTACAATACTCGGCAGAAAATAAAGAATCAAAAAGGTTTAAAAGGATCAAAAAATTTGACTAAGTCCAATTCTTTTTATAAATGATTAATTTCTTGATTTGGAATGTTAGAGGAATTGGCTCTTCCTCTATAAAGAATAGAGTTCGGAATTTATGTCGTCTTCATTCTATTGAATTTCTTGTTATTATCGAACCTATGATTGTTGTTTCTAAGATTAATCATACAGCTAGACTTTTGGGTTTCAAAAATTTTTTCACTAATTTTTCCAATAAAATCTGGTTGTTTTGGTCTAATAATGTTTCTTTAACTATTTTGGATGACTTTACTCAAGTGGTTCATGTTGCTATTTCCTATTTTGATGTTTGTGTTAAAGGCTCTCTTGTTTATGCTTCCTGTAATAAATCTGAAAGAAAAATTCTTTGGGATCAGATTACTTCTTTTTCTTCAGGCCTTTTTGATCCGTGGTTTGTAGGGGGAGATTTTAATACTATTCTCCATGCTCATGAAAGAAAAGGGGGTTGTCCTCCTAATATGCATTCTATGGAAGATTTTGCTAACATGATTGTAGATTGTAATCTTTCTGATGTTGGTTATATTGGTTCGAGTTTCACTTGGAACAATAATAGATTATGGCAAAGGTTGGATAGAGTTTTATTTAATCATAGTTGGATTAATAAGTGGCCTATAACTGTGGTTGAGCATCTTAGTAGAAGTTTATCTGATCATTGTCCTTTGTTAATTTCTTTAAAGAAGGATAATTGTTCTAATAAGAGTTTTCCTATGTTTAAATTTCAAAATATGTGGATTCATCATACTAATTTTTTTAATGTTGTAAAGTCTAACTGGAATGCTTCTATTGCTCCTGACAACTCTGTTAAAGGTATGATTAGATTTTGGCTTAAGTTAAAAAGGTTGAAACAGTTTTTGTCTTGGTGGAATAAGAATTGCTTTAAAAACATCTTTGCTAATATAAAGGATATGGAGAAGAAGGTGTGTGATTTAGAAAATCTTGCTATGAATGATCCTTCTTTTTTAAATGAGCTCAATGTGTCTAAAGATTAGCTTATTACTTTTCAAGACATGGAAGAGACTTTTTGGAAGCAAAAAAGCTGCTTCTCATCATATTTTGGAGGGAGATAGAAACACTAAATATTTTCATGCATTAGTTAATAAAAAAAAATCTATTAACCATATTACCAAGGTTAAAGATGATGATGGTGTTTGGATTTCGGATGATTTGCTTCATGATTCTGTTATTCAACATTTTTCTAATATTCTTTGTAACAATTTTGATGTTCAGCAAGTTTCTAATCCTCATCTTATTAAGAGCAGCATTTCTTTGGAGGATAATCTTGCTTTAACTGCTATTCCCTCTGAAACTGAGATTTTTAATGCTTTAATGTCTATGAAGGTTGACTCTACTGCTGGAACTGATGGTTATACTCCTCTTTTCTTTCAAAAATGTTGGCATATTATTAAAGTTGATCGTATTGAAGCTATTTTGGATTTTTTTAATGGTAATCTGTTACCTAAATACTTCACTTCTACTGCTATTGTTTTGATTCCTAAGAAGGAAAATCCGGATGTTTGGAATGATTTTAGACCTATAAGTTTATGCACTTTTTTTAACAAACTTGTTTCTAAAATCATTACTATGAGATTGAGTTCTTTTTTACCTAATATTATCTCTCTTAATCAAACTGCTTTTGTTAAGGGTAGATTGATTTCTGATAATATTTTGCTTACTCAAGAATTTGTGCATGATCTTGATCTCAAAGTTAGGGGTGGTAACATGTTATTTAAAATTGATATTTCCAAAGCTTATGATAGGATTTCTTGGAAATTTCTATATAAAGTTTTATCCCTTTTTGGGTTTTCTGAGAAATTTATCCTTCTCATTCAAAATCTTGTGGAGAATGTCTGGTTTTCTATTTTGCTTAATGGTGGTTCTTCTGGATTTTTTCATTCTACTAATGGCCTTAGACAAGGAGATCCTTTGTCTCCTTCCCTTTTTATCATAGCCATGGAGTATTTCTCTAGATGTATTAATGCTATTTTTGAGTTTAATCCTAGTATGTATTTTAGAACTAGAGGTGGTTTTCCGATCTCGCATCTTTGTTTTGCTGATGACTGCATTATTTTTTGTAATGGGAGTATTCAAAATATTAAGAAAATTAAAACTTTTCTTGATCATTTTTATTTGGAAACTGGTTTAGTCATTAATGATTCTAAAAGTTCCTTTTTTACTTCTAAACATATTTCTATTTCTAAGATTAATAGAATCTCTTTTTTAACTCACTTTACTCATCATAAGTTGCCTTTTAAATATCTTGGAGCTCCTATTTATAAAGGTTTAAAAAAATATCATCTTTTTGATGATATTATTAAAAAAATGTGTATTCACATTTCTTCTTGGGAACATCATTTTTTGTCTTATGGTGGTAGACTTACTATTCTCAAAAGCACTCTTAATTCTATGGCATTTCATCTTTTCCAAGTTATTAAACCTAATGTTTCTACTGTGTTGAGGATGGAAAGAATTCTCAATAAATTCTTTTGGGGTACTAGATCTAATGTGAATAGATTGTATTGGTCTTCTTGGAATAAGCTTTGTGGCCCTTTAAATGAAGGTGGGTTGGGTTGTAAAACTATTTCTGATTCTATTCATGTTTCTTCTTTTAAGATGTGGTGGAACTTTCGAAAGTGTCTTAGTCTTTGGGCTAATTTTATGAAATCTAAATATTGCCAAGGTAAACATCCCTTATGTTGTTTCTATAAACATGGTGATTCTTCTATTTGGAAAAGATTGTGTGCTATTAATCATGAGATGGAGCCTCTTATTGGTTGGGGTTTGAATTCGGGAAACTCTTTCTTTTGGCAGGATAATTGGCTTATGGAGGGTTCTATTGATAGGTTATTATGTTCCACTTCTGTGTCGGCTATTAAAGTTAACAGTTTCATTCATAATAATGCTTGGGATTTTAATGCTCTTTTGGATATTGTGCCTTTAAACATTGTTCTTTGTATTAAGAATTTATTAGTTGATTGTGAGAAGAAAGACCAAATTGTTTTTAAATTATCTTATAATGGTAGTTTCATATTTAAAGATGCTTGAATTTTATAAGAGCTAAAATTGAAAAGTCTATTGTCTTTGAGAAAATTTGGAGCAACAACATTCCTACTTCTTATTCCATTTTGGTTTGGAGAATTTTAAGGAATTTTATTCCTGTTGATTCTATTCTTTGAAGAAAGGTTTTTATTTACCTTCTAAATGCTTTTGTTGTTTCCATATTGAAAACATTCACCATGTTTTTATAAGTGGCTCCATTGCTGCTAGGATCTAGACTTGGTATGATAGCTTTTTTAATACTAACTACTTTACTAGTCATTTATCTTTGAACCATTTCCTTACTGTTATCTTTCAGAATACTTCAAAGGGGCATATCAAAATTGTTGTTGCTGTTTGCCTCATTTGGTTTATTTGGATGGATAGAAATGATGCAAAGTATAGAAATGTCCCTATGAATCATAGAAGGATCATTGCTAGAACTTTGGAGAAGATTAATAATCTTCATAAGGCTGGTTTATTTAAGAACATTCAATTTCGTGGCTTTAAGTTTGTTATTAATAATTTAAATAATAACTTTGTGGAAAAATTCTCAGATATTTGTTACAAGTTTGTTATTTGGAAAAAACCTACTGAACATGTTATTAAAGTCAATACTGATGGTTCTGTTTATAAGGATAAAGCTGGTTTTGGAGGTATTTTGAGAGATCATAATGATAACATTATTCTTGCTTTTGCTGCTCCTATTAAAACCTGTAATGTTACTTATGCTGAATTGTTTGCTATTCATAAAGCTCTTGAAATTTGTTTGGCTAAAGGCTTTTTAAGAATTTGGTTGGAAGTTGATGCTTTACTTGTGATTCAGTTTATTCTTCATAATAATTTTGGTAATTATGAGAACTTTTACATTCTTAAAGACATTAAAAGGATGATATCTCATCTTGATTTCAAAATTTCTCATATATTAAGAGAAGGAAACTCTTGTGCTGATTTTTTGGCTAAAACTGGAGCTTCTTTAAACTCTTTACTTTATTCTCTAACTCTAATATCCCTTTCTTATTAAGAGGTATGGTTAATCTGGATAAATCCAGTTTACCTTACATTCGATCTAAGTATTGAGGTTGTGTTTTTGGTTTGAGTTTGGCTGTGATGATGCTTTCCTTAATCTGTTATGGAAGGGTATTTTGCCTCTTTGGAGTTTCATTTGGTTTGCTTCTCTTGGTACTATTGGGGTTGCTTTATTTCGGTTTGGAGTTTGGCTGTTTGGGTGGGTTTTTCTGCTCGGTTGTGTTGATGGGTGGTTGTTGTTGGGGCTGTGTTGGTGGAGGGTTGCGTTGGTGGTTGGTGTTTGGTGGTTTTCCTGATTGGGTTTTTATGCCTGGTTGTGTTGGTGGATGGGTGTTCGGTTTAGGCTGTTCCTTAGGAGATATTTTTGGTGGTTGGCGCCTGGAGCTTTCTCTTGCTGGGTTTGTTTTGGTTGATTGTTTGGGGCTGTTTTGGTGGTGGTTTGTTTTTGGAGGAGTTTTGCTTTGGAGGTTGGTTGTTGGGTACCTTTTGGGCAATCTTTTATTCTCCTTTGATTGGTATTTTATCTCTTCCATAACTGATTTTGTGTTTTGGATACTATACTTTTCTGAGCCTGCTCAAACCTTAATTTTCTTTTATTCTTCTCTCGATATTATTAATTTTGTTTTGTTGAGTTTTCTTTGTGCAGGTGCCTTCTTGGAGATTGCTCTGGTTTCTTTTGGATTAGTGATTGCTGCTTGTTTCCTGGATGTGGGTTGCTGTCTTGTTGAGGCTTCATGCTTGCTGTTTGGAGAGTTTTGATTTTTTATTTTATTAGATTGTATCTAGGTCTTTTGTACTCTTTTAGATTTGGACTTTTGGCTCTTAGGTTTTTTTTTTCCTTTTTTTTTTGTAGCTCTTGGAGCAGTAGTGAGCTGAAAGTCCTTTAAGGACTTTTGAAATCATTTTTCAGAATAAACACGGAGGCCCCTACAGCGGGTTTTAACCAAAAAAAAAAAACCCTAAACCCTAAACCCTAAACCCTAAACCCTAAAACCTAAACCTAAACCTAAAAAACCCTAAACCCTAAACCCTAAACCCTAAAAAACCCTAAACCCTAAACCCTAAACCCTAAACCCTAAACCTTCCACCCTCCACCCTCCACCCTCCACCCTAAACCCTAAACCCTAAACCCTAAACCCTAAACCCTAAACCCTATACCCTAAACCCTATACCCTAAACCCTAAACCCTATACCCTAAACCCTAAACCCTAAACCCTAAACCCTAAACCCTAAAAACCCTAAAAAAACCCTAAAAACCCTAAACCTTAAACCCTAAACCCTAAACCCTAAACCCTAAACCCTAAAACCCTAAACCCTAAACCCTAAACCCTAAACCCTAAACCCTAAACCTTAAACCTAAACCTAAACTAATAATAAACTAAACTAAAATAACTAAAAAAAAAATAAACTAAACTAAAATAAAAAATAAACTAAAACTAAAAATAACGTAAACCTAAACCTAAACCTAAACCTAAACTAAAAATAAAAAAATAATAATAAAAAAATAAAACTAATAATAAAATAAATAAACTAAACTAAACTAAACTAAACTAAATAATAACTAAATAATAAACTAAAATAAAAACTAAACCTAAACTAAACTAAAAATAAAAATAAAAAAATAACTAAAACTAAACTAAAAATAACTAATAAATAACCTAAACCTAAACCTAAACCTAAACCTAAACCTAAACCTAAACCTAAACTAAAAACTCAAACCTCCTCTCTCTCGTTTCCCTTGAGCGATTCTGGTGTGATTTGGTGGCGATCTTGATTCTGGCTGTTCTTCTCTGAGTTTTTTGTGTTGATTTGTTGTTTTGTTTCTTTCTTTAGTGTTCTTCTTCCTTTCTCTGGATTTTCTTGTTCCTTTGCTTTCACATTCGTGGTGTTTTTTGGGTTCGAACCCTTCTAGGGTTTGATGGAGTTCGACTGCAATCTAGATCCTTCTCGGATCTTAATGATCTCTGAACAGGTAATGTCTTCTGGTAATGATTTCAAGGCTAATCAGTCGGTTGGATTTGAAAGAAGGTTCAAATCTGAAGAAAACTGTAAGTATGAATACTAACCCTAGCGGTCCCGACTAAAAAGCCCCTTCCAAAATCTTTCAAAGAAGCTCTATCTGGTGATGCAAGTAATGTTAATTCTTCTTTTAACATCTCTACTTCTTCGTTTAAGGGCATTCCTGTGATTATTGTTTCGGACGAAGACATCTTAAAACTTGCTGAACCTTTTAAATTTGCTTTGGTAGGAAAATTTTCTTTTAAAAGACCTTTTATGGAGGAGATTCGCAGTTTTTTTCACAATATGAAACTTTTAGGCTCTTTTACTGTTAGCCTGATGGATCCTAGACATATCTTTATTAATCTTACAAACGAAATTGATTACACTAGGATTTTTTTTGAGAAGATCCTATTACGTGCGGAACTGCCATATGAGATTATTAAAATGGACTCTGGAGTTTGATATAAACTCTGAATCCTCTATTTGTCCGGTTTTGGATTTCTTTACCTAATTTGCATATGCATTTCTATAACACTGCTGTCTTGCAAGCCATTGGGTCTATTTTTGGTAGACCTTTACAGGTGGATCAGGCGACTGCTAACAGATTGAGGCCTTCGGTGGCTAGAATTTTGATTGAAATGGATATTACGAAAGAATTTCCTAATGAAATATGGATTGGATCAGAAAAAAATGGTTACACGCAGAAAATTGAGATAGAAAACTTTCCTGTTTTCTGTGATCACTGCAAATTGCATGGTCATGACTTGAACAATTGTTTTATTATTCATCCTGAACTGAAAAAAAAATGTGACAGAGAAAACTTTTCAAAATAGAAAGGCCCAGGAATCTTCTAGGAGGAATAGCAATAATAATGAGACTAGAAACAAGGAGATGGAAGTGGATACTAAAGGTATGGAAAAAATTAATAATACAGAATGCAGGAATAAAGGGGAGCAGGAATTGGAGTTTCAAAAGAATTGGGAATTGGTGCTTTATCAAAAACCTTTGGAAAACTTCTCTGAAATTGAATCCTCTGGTAAAGTTTCTTCCTTAGAAACTTTTTTTAATGATGGTTGTGAGAATGTGCAGGATATGGGAAAGTGCGGGGTTAATGAAACTTCTTGCTCGGTGCCTGATAGCTACTCGGATTATGAGGAAAAGGAGCTAGAAGAAGGTGAATTGGTTATTGAACAAACTATGGGTGAGACTTGTGGTAAGGAAGGATTATCTTTTGGCATTGTTACTTTAACTGCTGTAGAATCTTCAATAGGTAAACCATTAGCCAAAACTAAAGATTTTAATTATGTTTATAATACTCGCTACAAGAATAAATCTAAGAAAAATAATTTTCATAAAGGAAATAAAGAATCTATATCTTTAACTAAATCTCTGTCTTTCAATAAATAATGTTTAATTTTCTTATTTGGAATGTTAGAGGGATCGGATCCCCCTCTGTTAAGAATAGGATTCGGAGTTTGTGCAGGATTCATGCTATTGAGTTTCTGGTTATTCTTGAACCCATGGTTAATGTTAATAGTATTAAGCATGCTAGTAGATTGCTTGGCTTTAAAAACTTCTTTGCCAATACTTCTAATAAAATCTGGATTTTTTGGTCTAATAAAATCACTTTAAACATTTTAGATGATTTAGTTCAAGTGGTTAATGTCTCCATTAGTTTTTTAGATGTTGTGGTTAAAGGGTCCTTAGTGTATGCTGCTTGCAATAGACATGATAGGAAAAACCTCTGGAACTCTCTTGTGTCTTTTTCTACTTCGGTTAATGAACCTTGGTTTGCTGGTGGTGACTTTAACACTATTCTTAAGTCTAATGAGAGACTGGGTGGGTGTGCTCCTAACATTTATTCTATGGATGATTTCTCTAATATGATTAATGACTGCAAGTTGGTGGATACTGGCTTTGTTGGGTCTAACTATACGTGGAATAATAACAGGCTTTGGCAAAGATTAGACAGGATTATGTTTAATCATAGTTGGATTACTTTGTGGCCTTGTACTTCTGTGGAACATTTGAGTCGGTCTTTGTCGGATAATTGTCCCTTACTTGTGTCTATCAAAGTTGATAGGGCTTACAATCTCAAACCTAATTTTCGCTTTGAAAATATGTGGATTCAGCATTCTGATTTCTTTTATTTAGTGTCTTCTAACTGGAATGCTTGCATTGCTCCTGATAATACTGTTAAAGGTATGATTAGACTGTGGCTTAAATTAAAAAGATTAAAACAGTGTTTAAATTGGTGGAATAAAAACCATTTTAAGAATATTTTTGCTAATATCAAAGAAATGGAGGCCAAGGTTTGCTATCTTGAGAATTTGATTATTTCTAATCCTTCTGCTATTAATGACTTGAATATAGCCAAGGATCACTTGATTAAGCTTCAGGACATGGAAGAAACCTACTGGAAACAGAAAGCTTCGGCTAAACATTTAAATGATGGTGACAGGAACACAAAATATTTCCATGCTTTAGTTAATAAGAAAAAGAGTTTAAATTTTATTAAGAAGGTGAGAGATGAAAATGGTAATTGGTTGGAGGAGAATTTGCTTAAGGACTCTGCCACTAGTTATTTTTCTAATTTACTTGGTAACAAGTTTGATATTTCTCCTATGGTGAATTCTCATCTCATTAGTAAGGATATTACCATTGAGGAGAATATTGCTCTTACTGATACTCCTTCTGAGCAAGAAATTTTCTCTGCTGTAATGACTATGAATGCTAATTCTACGGCTGGTACGGATGGTTTCACTTCTTTATTTTTCCAAAAATGCTGGCATATTATTAAAGAAGATATTATAGTTGCTGTGGCTGATTTTTTCAAGGGTAATGCTATGCCTAAATATTTCACTTCTACTGCCATTGTTCTTATTCCTAAAAAAGATAATCCGGAGATGTGGACTGACTTTAGACCTATTAGTCTTTGTTCTTTCTTTAACAAGCTTACTTCTAAGATTATAGCTTTGAGATTAGGTCCTTTGTTACCGAAAATTATTTCTTCTAATCAATCTGGATTTGTGAAAGGCAGGTTAATTTCTGATAATATCTTGCTTACGCAAGCAATGGTGCACAATCTTGATTTGAAGATTAGAGGGGGTAATGTGCTTTTCAAACTTGATATTTCTAAGGCCTATGATAATTTGTCGTGGGATTTTCTTTATTCTATCCTTAAACTGTTTAGTTTTTCAGATTTTTTCATATCTATCATAAAAAATTTGATTGAGAATGTATGGTTCTCGGTTTTAGTGAATGGTATTTCTAATGGATTTTTTCATTCTAGTCATGGGGTTAGACAGGGTGATCCTTTGTCACCTTCCCTTTTCATTATTGCTATGGAGTACTTATCTAGATGCATTAATGCTCTTTTTGAGCATTATCCTAGTATGTATTTTAATTCTAATGGGGGTTTACCTATATCTCATCTTTGCTTTGCTGATGATTTCATTATTTTTGCTAATGGCAGTTTTAATAATGTTAAAAAGATCAAAGATTTTCTTAATTTGTTTTCTAATGAAAGTGGTTTGAGATTTAATACTGATAAATGTTCTTTCTATACTTCTAAGTGGATTACTAGAACTAATGTGAACAGAATTAAAGCCTATACTAACTTTGCCCATCAGAATTTGCCTTTCAAGTACTTGGGGGCTCCGATTTATAAGGGGATTAAGAAGTCTCATCTGTTTGATGAGATTTTTAATAAGATTCAAGGTAATATTTCCTCTTGGGAATATCATTTGCTTTCCTATGGGGGTAGACTGACTATTCTCAAGAGCACTTTAAATTCTATGGCATTTCATTTATTTCATGTGATTAAACCTAATTATGCTACTGTTATTAGATTGGAAAGGATTCTTGATAAATTCTTTTGGGGTTCTCATTCTAACACTCATAGAATGCATTGGTCTACTTGGTACAAGCTTTGTGGACCATTGAATGAAGGTGGTTTGGGTTGCAAATCTATTGCAGATTCTATTACTGCTTCTTCTTATAAAATGTGGTGGAATTTTCGTAAGATAAAAGTTTATGGGCTAATTTTATGAACTACAAATATTGTAAAGGTAAACATCCTTTATGCTGCTTTTATAAACATGGTGACTCTGCTATTTGGAAGAGGATGTGTAATATTAGCAAAAATGTGGAGCCGCTTTTTATTTGGGGCTTAAACTCTGGTAATACTTTCTTCTGGCAAGATAGATGGCTTTTTAATTCTTCCATTGATTCTTACTTTCTATTGTTTTAGTGCTGCTACTAAAGTTAATCAGCTTTAGTTGAATAATAATTGGAATATGGATGCTATTTTTAATATGGTCCCGATGGAGATTGGTGACAAGATTAAAAATATTAAAATTGTCTCTGATGAGGATAATAAAATTATGTTTAAGCTTTCCTACAATGGTTCTTTTATTTTTAAAAATGTGTGGCATTTTGTTAAAGATAAAAAGGATAAATCTTTTGTTTTTGATAAGATTTGGTGCAATAATATCCCTACTTCTTATTCTGTTCTTATTTGGAGAATTCTTAGAAATTTCATTCCTGTAGACAATATTCTTTGGAAAAGGGGTTTTTACTTACCTTCTAAATGTCATTGCTGTTACCATATTGAAAGCATCAATCATCTTTTTATTAGTGGTGTTGTTGCTGCTAAAATCTGGATTTGGTATGATAGTTTCTTTAATACTAGTTATTTTACGGGGCACTTATCTTTTAATCATTTTTTGATGGTTATCTTTCAGAATTATACTAGAGGTCATATTAAGATTGTTATGGCTATTACTCTTATTTGGTTTATTTGGATGGATAGGAATGATGCTAAATTTAGAAATATTCCTATGAATTACAATAGGATTATTGCTAGAACTAAGGAGAAAATTAATAGCTTATATAATGCTGATCTTTTTAAACCTTTGCATTTTCGAGGGTTTAAGCATCTGGCTAAGAAACTTTGTCCTAAGTGCTTTGATCAGGAGGGTGATACTATTTTTAGATTTGTTTACTGGAGGAAACCTAAAAATAACTTTATTAAGATAAATACTGATGGTTCGGTTGCGGCTGGTAAGTATGGCTGTGGTGGAATTTTAAGGAATAACTTGGGTAATTTGATTCTTTGTTTTGTTTGTCCTCTTGATTGTTGTACTGTGCTTTATGCTGAGTTAAAGGCTTTATATAATGCTCTCCAGATTGCTCTATCTAATGGTTTTGTTAGACTTTGGATTGAAGTTGATGCTTTATTAATTCTCCATTTTCTTAACAATGATAATTCGGGCAATGCTGATATTTTTTATCTGTTAAGGGATATTAAGAGTATGCTTTCTCATTGTGATTATTCTTTATCTCACATTTGGAGAGAAGGTGATGTGTGTGCTGATTTTTTAGCACGCATGGGGGCGGATTATAATTCTTTAACTATTTTTAAGAATGAGGATATACCCTCTTTATTGAAAGGTATGATTAGAATCGACAAAGCTGGGTTGCCTTATCTAGGAAATGATTTTTGTTTGGACTTTTGTTTGTTGTTTGATTTGGGTCTTTTCTTTTGCTTTGTTGAGTTGAGGTTTGTTAGAGTTGTGGAGGTTGTTTTTAGGTGATGGCTGTGAGGTTTTTTGGTGTTAACTGATTTTGGAATCTTCTTTCTGCCACTCTTTTGGTTTGGTCTTCCTTGTGTGGGTTGTTCTAGTTGGGTTTGGTTTTGGTTTTTGGGTGGTGTTTGGTGGTTTGGGTGTGGCTGGTGGGGTTGAGGGGGTCTGCTGGGTGTTTTGGTTTCTTTTTTTTTAGGCCTGGTTGTTGAGGGCTGTTTGGTGCTGGCTCTATTTTTTGGCTGGGGTTTTGTGTGGTTGTGGTGGCTGGCGGTGTTTGTTGGGTTTTTGTTGTTGGTTGTGGTCGTTTGTTGGTGGTTGTGTTTGGGTTTTTGTTGTTGGTTGTGGTCGTTTGTTGGTGGTGTGTTGTGGGTTCTGTTGGTAGCTTTTGGTTTGTGAGTGTGGGGGGCTTTTTGGTTTGCTGGTGGCTTTGTGTTTTGGTTGGGTGGTGTTGTGATGGCTGGTTGTGTTGTGGGTTTTTGTGGTTTGTTTTTGTGGGTGTTTGGGGTTGGTTAGGGGCTATTTTGGGGGGTTTGTTGGTTGCTGTTGTTTTGGGTGTGGGTTGGTTTGGGGGTGGGGGTGGCTGGGTGTTGTGTTACCAATTGAGTTTGGTAGTTTTTAGATTCCAATTTTAGTTTTATCTTATTACTCATTTGTATGTTTTTTTTATTAGTTGTCTTACTAAAACTTGTGTTGAGTGATTGCAGATTTTGCAGGATGGCTTGGTTTTCCCTTTTGTTTTGCAGATGGAGTTTGTTTGGCAGAATACTGAAGCCTGGAGCTTAAGATGATTGCAGTTGGCTGTTGTCTTTAGCTTAGGTGTTTTGTTTTTCTTGCTGTTTACTATTTTTATGGTTGTAATTAGATTAGGGACTTTAGGCTCCTTAGGTTTTTTTAAATTTTCTTTGTAGCTCCTTGTGAGCATGTAGTGGAGCTCTAAGTCCCTCTAAGGACTCTTTGTAATCATTTTTATTATGAAACACGAAGCCCCTACAGAGGGTTTTGAACAAAAAAAAAAAAAAACCCTAAACCCTAAACCCTAAACCCTAAACCCCCTGAACCCTGAACCATGAACCCTCAACCCTCAACCTGAACCCTCAACCCTAAACCCTAAACCCTGAACCCTAAACCCTAAACCCTAAACCCTAAACCCTAAAACCTAAGCCCTAAACCCTAAACCTAAACGCTAAACCCTAAACCCCTAAACCCTAAACCTTAAACCCTAAACCCTAAACCCTAAACCCTAAACCTAAACCCAGGGCCCTAAAACCTGGACCCTAAAACCCTGGACCCTGGATCCTGGACCCTTGACCCTGGACCCTGGACCCTGGACCCTCGACCTCGACCCTCGACCCTCGACCCTAGACCTGAACCCTGAACCCTGAACCCTGAACCCTGAACCCTGAACCCTAAACCCTAAACCTAAACCCTAATAAACCCTAACCCTAAACCCTAAACCCTAAACCCTAAACCCTAAACCCTAAACCCCTAAACCCTAAACCCTAAACCCTAAACCCTAAACCCTAAACCCTAAACCCTAAAACCTAAACCCTGGACCCTGGACCCTGGACCCTCGACCCTCGACCCTCGACCCTCACCCTCGACCCTCGACCCTTGACCCTCGACCCTCCACCCTCCACCCTCGACCCTAAACCCTAAACCCTAAACCCTAAACCCTAAACCCTAAACCCTAAACCCTAAATCCTAAACCCTAAACCCTAAACCCTAAACCCTCGACCCTGGACCCTCGACCCTCGACCCTCGACCCTCGACCCTCGACCCTCGACCCTCGGCCCTCGACCCTAAACCCTAAACCCTAAACCCTAAACCCTAAACCCTAAACCCTAAACCCTAAACCCTAAAACCCTAAACCCTAAACCCCCTTGATTTAAACAATTCCATTACTGATGTTCTCCTTACTGATAAGGAAAAAATCATGCTGCCATGATTGGAACCTTGGGAAAGGTGATGACAAGATTAAATGTTCTTTTTGCCCATGGTACCCTGCTATTGATCGACGTTACACTTGTAATTTGTGCTTGATTCAAGCCTGTTTTAAATGTGTTAATGATAAATATTGTGTTCCTATACCTAAAATGATTTCTATAGAACGACGAACACATTCTCTTCTTGAATCAAGGATACGTGTACTTGAACATCGAGTTTCTGATCTCGAAGTTAAGATGGAGACACTGGTAATCTCTCCACCGACTGATCGAAAAGTTAAAGGTATTGTTATTAATGATGAAATCACCCTTGTAGATTTTCAGGTGCTTCATGATTACAAGGATCCCTTTCTGAACGAACCAGGTATTGAGCAAATCCCTATAATTTGTAATCCTGACGATGTTACCAACATTCAAATCCTTGTGAATATCAATATCCATGGTTTAGAAATTACTTTTCCTGCTTTTATTGATACTAGTGCAACATCTAATACAATTGATGCTGCCTTGGTACCGATTGAATTTGTTCTTATAAGTCCTACCCCGAAATATAGTGCACGATTTGATGGTACTAGACTTGAAATGAACAAATAGATCCGAAACGTACATCTCAAATTTCAAACTCATTGTCAAGTTTGGTCTAAGGCTTTTCATGTTTCAAAATTATGGGTTAGACCTCTTAATCATTTCCATGTTCGTTTCTAGTGCTGCTACTAAAGTTAATCAGCTTTGGTTGAATAATAATTGGAATATGGATGCTATTTTAAATATGGTCCCGATGGAGATTGGTGACAAGATTAAAAATAATAAATTTGTCTCTGATGAGGATGATAAAATTATGTTTAAGCTTTCCTACAATGGTTCTTTTATTTTTAAAAATGTGTGGCATTTTGTTAGAGATAAGAAGGATAAATCTTTGGTTTTTGATAAGATTTGGTGCAATAATATCCCTACTTCTTATTCTGTTCTTATTTGGAGAATTCTTTGAAATTTCATTCATGTAGACAATATTCTTTGGAAAGGGGTTTTTACTTACCTTCTAAATGTCATTGCTGTTACCATATTGAAAGCATCAATCATCTTTTTATTAGTGGTGCTGTTGCTGCTAAAATCTGGATTTGGTATGATAGTTTCTTTAATACTAGTTATTTTACGGGGCACTTATCTTTTAATCATTTTTTGACAGTTATCTTTCAGAATTGTACTAGAGGTCATATTAAGATTGTTATGGCTATTACTCTTATTTGGTTTATTTGGATGGATAGGAATGATGCTAAATTTAGAAATATTCCTATGAATTACAATAGGATTATTGCTAGAACTAAGGAGAAAATTAATATTATATAATGCTGATCTTTTTAAACCTTTGCATTTTCGAGGGTTTAAGCATGTGGCTAAGAAACTTTGTCCTAAGTGCTTTGATCAGGAGGGTGATACTATTTTTAGATTTGTTTACTGGAGGGAAACCTAAAAATAACTTTATTAAGATAAATACTGATGGTTCGGTTGCGGCTGGTAAGTATGGCTGTGGTGGAATTTTAAGGAATAACTTGGGTAATTTGATTCTTTGTTTTGTTTGTCCTCTTGATTATTGTACTGTGCTTTATGCTGAGTTAAAGGCTTTATATAATGCTCTCCAGATTGCTCTATCTAATGGTTTTGTTAGACTTTGGATTGAAGTTGATGCTTTATTAATTCTCCATTTTCTTAACAATGATAATTCGGGCAATGCTGATATTTTTTATCTGTTAAGGGATATTAAGAGTATGCTTTCTCATTGTGATTATTCTTTATCTCACATTTGGAGAGAAGGTGATGTGTGTGCTGATTTTTTAGCACGCATGGGGGCGGATTATAATTCTTTAACTATTTTTAAGAATGAGGATATACCCTCTTTATTGAAAGGTATGATTAGAATCGACAAAGCTGGGTTGCCTTATCTAAGGAAATGATTTTTGTTTGGACTTTTGTTTGGTTGTTTGATTTGGGTCTTTTCTTTTGCCTTGTTGAGTTGAGGTTTGTTAGAGTTGTGGAGGTTGTTTTTAGGTGATGGCTGTGAGGTTTTTTGGTGTTAACTGATTTTGGAATCTTCTTTCTGCCACTCTTTTGGTTTGGTCTTCCTTGTGTGGGTTGTTCTGGTTGGGTTTGGTTTTGGTTTTTGGGTGGTGTTTGGTGGTTTGGGTGTGGCTGGTGGGGTTGAGGGGGTTTGCTGGGTGTTTTGGTTTCTTTTGTTTTAGGCTTGGTTGTTGAGGGCTGTTTGGTGCTGGCTCTATTTTTTGGCTGGGGTTTTGTGTGGTTGTGGTGGCTGGCGGTGTTTGTTGGGTTTTTGTTGTTGGTTGTGGTCGTTTGTTGGTGGTTGTGTTTGGGTTTTTGTTGTTGGTTATGGTCGTTTGTTGGTGGTGTGTTGTGGGTTCTGTTGGTAGCTTTTGGTTTGTGAGTGTGGGGGCTTTTGGTTTGCTGGTGGCTTTGTGTTTTGGTTGGGTGGTGTTGTGATGGCTGGTTGTGTTGTGGGTTTTTGTGGTTTGTTTTTGTGGGTGTTTGGGGTTGGTTAGGGGCTATTTTGGGGGGTTTGTTGGTTGCTGTTGTTTTGGGTGTGGGTTGGTTTGGGGGTGGGGGTGGCTGGGTGTTGTGTTACCAATTGAGTTTGGTAGTTTTTAGATTCCAATTTTAGTTTTATCTTATTACCTCATTTGTATGTTTTTTTTATTAGTTGTCTTACTAAAACTTGTGTTGAGTGATTGCAGATTTTGCAGGATGGCTTGGTTTTCCCTTTTGTTTTGCAGATGGAGTTTGTTTGGCAGAATACTGAAGCCTGGAGCTTAAGATGATTGCAGTTGGCTGTTGTCTTTAGCTTAGGTGTTTTGTTTTTCTTGTTGTTTACTATTTTTATGGTTGTAATTAGATTAGGGACTTTAGGCTCCTTAGGTTTTTTTAATTTTCTTTGTAGCTCCTTGTGAGCATGTAGTGGAGCTCTAAGTCCCTCTAAGGACTCTTTGTAATCGTTTTTATTATGAAACACGAAGGCCCCTACAGAGGGTTTTAACCAAAAAAAAAAACCCTAAACCCTAAACCCTAAACCCTAAACCCCCTGAACCCTGAACCATGAACCCTCAACCTCAACCCTGAACCCTCAACCCTGAACCCTAAACCCTGAACCCTAAACCCTAAACCCTAAACCCTAAACCCTAAAACCTAAACCCTAAACCCTAAACCCTAAACGCTAAACCCTAACCCCTAAACCCTAAACCCTAAACCCTAAACCCTAAACCCTAAACCCTAAACCCCTAAACCCTAAACCTTAAACCCTAAAACCCTAAACCTAAACCCTAAACCCTAAACCAGGACCTTAAAACCTGGACCCTAAAACCCTGGACCCTGGACCCTGGACCCTTGACCCTCGACCCTCGACCCTCAACCCTCGACCCTCGAACCTTGACCCTCGACCCTCCACCCTCCACCTCAACCATAAACCCTAAACCTAAACCCTAAACCCTAAACCCTAAACCCTAAACCCTAAATCCTAAACCCTAAACCCTAAACCCTAAACCCTCGGCCCTGGACCCTCGACCCTCGACCCTCGACCCTCGACCCTCGACCCTCGGCCCTCGACCCTAAACCCTAACCCTAAACCCTAAACCCTAAACCCTAAAACCCTAAACCCTAAACCCTAAAACCCTAAAACCCTAAACCCCCTTGATTGATTTAAACAATTCCATTACTGATGTTCTCCTTACTGATAAGGAAAAATCATGCTGCCATGATTGGAACCTTGGGAAAGGTGATGACAAGATTAAATGTTCTTTTTGCCCATGGTACCCTGCTATTGATCGACGTTACACTTGTAATTTGTGCTTGATTCAAGCCTGTTTTAAATGTGTTAATGATAAATATTGTGTTCCTATACCTAAAATGATTTCTATAGAACGACGAACACATTCTCTTCTTGAATCAAGGATACGTGTACTTGAACATTGAGTTTCTGATCTCGAAGTTAAGATGGAGACACTGGTAATCTCTCCACCGACTGATCGAAAAGTTAAAGGTATTGTTATTAATGATGAAATCACCCTTGTAGATTTTCAGGTGCTTCATGATTACAAGGATCCCTTTCTGAACGAACCAGGTATTGAGCAAATCCCTATAATTTGTAATCCTGACGATGTTACCAACATTCAAATCCTTGTGAATATCAATATCCATGGTTAGAAATTACTTTTCCTGCTTTTATTGATACTAGTGCAACATCTAATACAATTGATGCTGCCTTGGTACCGATTGAATTTGTTCTTATAAGTCCTACCCCGAAATATAGTGCACGATTTGATGGTACTAGACTTGAAATGAACAAATAGATCGAAACGTACATCTCAAATTTCAAACTCATTGTCAAGTTTGGTCTAAGCTTTTCATGTTTCAAAATTATGGGTTAGACCTCTTTAATCATTTCCTGTTCGTTTCTAGTGCTGCTACTAAAGTTAATCAGCTTTGGTTGAATAATATTTGGAATATGGATGCTATTTTAAATATGGTCCCGATGGAGATTGGTAACAAGATTAAAATATTAAAATTGTCTCTGATGAGGATGATAAAATTATGTTTAAGCTTTCCTACAATGGTTCTTTTATTTTTAAAAATGTGTGGCATTTTGTTAGAGATAAGAAGGATAAATCTTTGGTTTTTGATAAGATTTGGTGCAATAATATCCCTACTTCTTATTCTGTTCTTATTTGGAGAATTCTTAGAAATTTCATTCATGTAGACAATATTCTTTGGAAAAGGGGTTTTTACTTACCTTCTAAATGTCATTGCTGTTACCATATTGAAAGCATCAATCATCTTTTTATTAGTGGTGCTGTTGCTGCTAAAATCTGGATTTGGTATGATAGTTTCTTTAATACTTGTTATTTTACGGGGCACTTATCTTTTAATCATTTTTTGACGGTTATCTTTCAGAATTGTACTAGAGGTCATATTAAGATTGTTATGGCTATTACTCTTATTTGGTTTATTTGGATGGATAGGAATGATGCTAAATTTAGAAATATTTCTATGAATTACAATAGGATTATTGCTAGAACTAAGGAGAAATTAATAGCTTATATAATGCTGATCTTTTTAAACCTTGCATTTTCGAGGTTTAAGCATGTGGCTAAGAAACTTTGTCCTAAGTGCTTTGATCAGGAGGGTGATACTTTTTTTAGATTTGTTTACTGGAGGAAACCTAAAAATAACTTTTTTAAGATAAATACTGATGGTTCGGTTGCGGCTGGTAAGTATGGCTGTGGTGGAATTTTAAGGAATAACTTGGGTAATTTGATTCTTTGTTTTGTTTGTCCTCTTGATGTTGTACTGTGCTTTATGCTGAGTTAAAGGCTTTATATAATGCTCTCCAGATTGCTCTATCTAATGGTTTTGTTAGACTTTGGATTGAAGTTGATGCTTTATTAATTCTCCATTTTCTTAACAATGATAATTCGGGCAATGCTGATATTTTTTATCTGTTAGGGATATTAAGAGTATGCTTTCTCATTGTGATTATTCTTTATCTCACATTTGGAGAGAAGGTGATGTGTGTGCTGATTTTTTAGCACGCATGATGGGGGTGGATTATAATTCTTTAACTATTTTTAAGAATGAGGATATACCCTCTTTATTGAAAGGTATGATTAGAATCGACAAAGCTGGGTTGCCTTATCTAAGGAAATGATTTTTGTTTGGACTTTATTTGGTTGTTTGATTTGGGTCTTTTCTTTTGCCTTGTTGAGTTGAGGTTTGTTAGAGTTGTGGAGGTTGTTTTTAGGTGATGGCTATGAGGTTTTTTGGTGTTAACTGATTTTGGAATCTTCTTTCTGCCACTCTTTTGGTTTGGTCTTCCTTGTGTGGGTTGTTCTGGTTGGGTTTGGTTTTGGTTTTTGGGTGGTGTTTGGTGGTTTGGGTGTGGCTGGTAGGGTTGAGGGGGTCTGCTGGGTGTTTTGGTTTCTTTTGTTTTAGGCCTGGTTGTTGAGGGCTGTTTGGTGATGGCTCTGTTTTTTGGCTGGGGTTTTGTGTGGTTGTGGTGGCTGGCGGTGTTTGTTGGGTTTTTGTTCTTGGTTGTGGTCGTTTGTTGGTGGTTGTGTTTGGGTTTTTGTTGTTGGTTATGGTCGTTTGTTGGTGGTGTGTTGTGGGTTCTGTTGGTAGCTTTTGGTTTGTGAGTGTGGGGGGCTTTTTTTTTGGTTTGCTGGTGGCTTTGTGTTTTGGTTGGGTGGTGTTGTGATGGCTGGTTGTGTTGTGGGTTTTTGTGGTTTTTTTTGTGGGTGTTTGGGGTTGGTTAGGGGCTATTTTGGGGGGTTTGTTGGTTGCTGTTGTTTTGGGTGTGGGTTGGTTTGGGGTGGGGGTGGCTGGGTGTTGTGTTACCAATGAGTTTGGTAGTTTTTAGATTCCAATTTTAGTTTTATCTTATTACCTCATTTGTATTTTTTTTTATTAGTTGTCTTACTAAAACTTGTGTTGAGTGATTGCAGATTTTGCAGGATGGCTTGGTTTTCCTTTTGTTTTGCAGATGGAGTTTGTTTGGCAGAATACTGAAGCCTGGAGCTTAAGATGATTGCAGTTGGCTGTTGTCTTTAGCTTAGGTGTTTTGTTTTTCTTGCTGTTTACTATTTTTATGGTTGTAATTAGATTAGGGACTTTAGGCTCCTTAGGTTTTTTAAATTTTCTTTGTAGCTCCTTGTGAGCATGTAGTGGAGCTCTAAGTCCCTCTAAGGACTCTTTGTAATCGTTTTTATTATGAAACACGAAGGCCCCTACAGGGGTTTTAACAAAAAAACAAAAACCCTAAACCTAAACCCTAAACCCTAAACCCCCTGAACCCTGAAACATGACCCTCAACCCTCAACCCTGAACCCTCAACCCTGAACCCTAAACCCTGAACCCTCAACCCTAAACCTAAACCCTAAACCCTAAAACTTAACCCTAAAACCCTAAACCCTAAACGCTAAACCCTAAACCCCTAAACCCTAAACTTAAACCCCTAAACCCTAAACCCTAACCCTAAACCTAAACCCAGGACCCTAAAACCCTGGACCCTAAAACCCTGGACCTTGGACCCTGGACCCTTGACCCTGGACCCTGGACCCTGGACCCTCGACCCTCGACCCTCGACCTCGACCCTAGACCCTGAACCCTGAACCCTGAACCCTGAACCCTGAACCCTGAACCTAAACCCTAAACCCTAAACACTAATAAACCCTAACCCTAAACCCTAAACCCTAAACCCTAAACCCTAAACCCTAAACCTAAAACCTAAACCCTGGACCCTGGACCCTGGACCCTCGACCCTCGACCCTCGACCCTCAACCCTCGACCCTCGACCCTTGACCCTCGACCCTCCACCCTCCACCCTCAACCCTAAGCCCTAAACCTAAACCCTAAACCCTAAACCCTAAACCCTAAACCCTAAATCCTAAACCCTAAACCCTAAACCCTAAACCCTCGACCCTGGACCCTCGACCCTCGACCCTCGACCCTCGACCTCGACCCTCGGCCTCGACCCTAAACCTAAACCCTAAACCCTAAACCCTAAACCCTAAAACCCTAAACCCTAAACCCTAAAACCCTAAACCCTAAACCCCCTTGATTTAAACAATTCCATTACTGATGTTCTCCTTACTGATAAGGAAAAAATCATGCTGCCATGATTGGAACCTTGGAAAGGTGATGACAAGATTAATGTTCTTTTTGCCCATGGTACCCTGCTATTGATCAACGTTACACTTGTAATTTGTGCTTGATTCAAGCATGTTTTAAATGTGTTAATGATAAATATTGTGTTCCTATACCTAAAATGATTTCTATAGAACGACGAACACATTCTCTTCTTGAATCAAGGATACGTGTACTTGAACATCGAGTTTCTGATCTCGAAGTTAAGATGGAGACACTGGTAATCTCTCCACCGACTGATCGAAAAGTTAAAGGTATTGTTATTAATGATGAAATCACCCTTGTAGTTTTCTGGTGCTTCATGATTACAAGGATCCCTTTCTGAACGAACCAGGTATTGAGCAAATCCCTATAATTTATAATCCTGACGATGTTACCAACATTCAAATCCTGTGAATTTCAATATCCATGGTTTAGAAATTACTTTTCCTGCTTTTATTGATATTAGTGCAACGTCTAATACAATTGATGCTGCCTTGGTACCGATTGAATTTGTTCTTATAAGTCCTACCCCGAAATATAGTGCACAATTTGATGGTACTAGACTTGAAATGAACAAATAGATCCAAAACGTACATCTCAAATTTCAAACTCATTGTCAAGTTTGGTCTAAGGCTTTTCATGTTTCAAAATTATGGGTTAGACCTCTTAATCTTTTCCATGTTCGTTTCTAGTGTGCTACTAAAGTTAATCAGCTTTGGTTGAATAATAATTGGAATATGGATGCTATTTTAAATATGGTCCCGATGGAGATTGGTGACAGATTAAAAATATTAAAATTGTCTCTGATGAGGATGATAAAATTATGTTTAAGCTTTCCTACAATGGTTCTTTTATTTTTAAAAATGTGTTGCATTTTGTTAGAGATAAAAAAGGATAAATCTTTGGTTTTTGATAAGATTTGGTGCAATAATATCCCTACTTCTTATTCTGTTCTTATTTGGAGAATCTTAGAAATTTCATTCATGTAGACAATATTCTTTGGAAAAGGGGTTTTTACTTACCTTCTAAATGTCATTGCTGTTACCATATTGAAAGCATCAATCATCTTTTTATTAGTGGTGCTGTTGCTGCTAAAAATCTGGATTTGGTATGATAGTTTCTTTAATACTAGTTATTTTACGGGGCACTTATCTTTTAATCATTTTTTGACGGTTATCTTTCAGAATTGTATAGAGGTCATATTAAGATTGTTATGGCTATTACTCTTATTTGGTTTATTTGGATGGATAGGAATGATGCTAAATTTAGAAATATTCCTATGAATTACAATAGGATTATTGCTAGAACTAAGGAGAAAATTAATAGCTTATATAATGCTGATCTTTTTAAACCTTCGCATTTTCGAGGGTTTAAGCATGTGGCTAAGAAACTTTGTCCTAAGTGCTTTGATCAGGAGGGTGATACTATTTTTAGATTTGTTTACTGGAGGAAACCTATAAATAACTTTATTAAGATAAATATGATGGTTCGGTTGCGGCTGGTAAGTATGGCTGTGGTGGAATTTTTAAGGAATAACTTGGGTAATTTGATTCTTTGTTTTGTTTGTCCTCTTGATTGTTGTACTGTGCTTTATGCTGAGTTAAAGGCTTTATATAATGCTCTCCAGATTGCTCTATCTAATGGTTTTGTTAGACTTTGGATTGAAGTTGATGCTTTATTAATTCTCCATTTTCTTAACAATGATAATTCGGGCAATGCTGATATTTTTATCTGTTAAGGGATATTAAGAGTATGCTTTCTCATTGTGATTATTCTTATCTCACATTTGGAGAGAAGGTGATGTGTGTGCTGATTTTTTAGCACGCATGGGGCGGATTATAATTCTTTAACTATTTTTAAGAATGAGGATATACCCTCTTTATTTGAAAGGTATGATTAGAATCGACAAAGCTGGGTTGCCTTATCTAAGGAAATGATTTTTGTTTGGACTTTTATTTGGTTGTTTGATTTGGGTCTTTTGTTTTGCCTTGTTGAGTTGAGGTTTGTTAGAGTTGTGGAGGTTGTTTTTAGGTGATGGCTGTGAGGTTTTTTGGTGTTAACTGATTTTGGAATTTCTTTCTGCCACTCTTTTGGTTTGTCTTCCTTGTGTGGGTTGTTACTGGTTGGGTTTGGTTTGGTTTTTGGGTGGTGTTTGGTGGTTTGGGAGTGGCTGGTGGGGTTGAGGGGGTTGCTGGGTGTTTTGGTTTCTTTTGTTTTAGGCCTGGTTGTTGAGGGCTGTTTGGTGATGGCTCTGTTTTTTGGCTGGGGTTTTGTGTGGTTGTGGTGGCTGGCGGTGTTTGTTGGTTTTTGTTATTGGTTGTGGTCGTTTGTTGGTGTTGTGTTGTTTTTGTTGTTGGTTGTGGTCGCTTGTTGGTGGTGTGTTGTGGGTTCTGTTGGTAGCTTTTGGTTTGTGAGTGTGGGGGGCTTTTTGGTTTGCTGGTGGCTTTGTGTTTTTGTTAGGGTGGTGTTGTGTTGGCTGGTTTGTGTTGTGGGTTTTTGTGGTTTATTTTTGTGGGTGTTTGGGGTTGGTTAGGGGCTATTTTGGGGGG
>CM034303.1:145210-173632 GCA_019925795.1 Dendrobium chrysotoxum
CTAAACCCTAAACCCTAAAAAAACCCTAAACCCTAAACCCTATAACCTAACCCCTAAACCGTAAACCCCAAACACTAAACCCTAAACCCCAAAAAACCGAAAAAAAAAACCTAAAACCCTAAACTCTAAAAACCCAAAAAACCCTAAAAAACCCGAAACCCAAAACCCTAAACACTAAATCCTAAACCCTAAAAAAAACCCTAAAACCCTAAAACCGAAAACCCTAAACCCCTAAAAAATCCTAAACCCTAAAACCCTAAAGCCTAACCCTAAACCCTAAAACCCCAAAAATACTAAACCCTAATCCCTAAAAATCCTAAACCCTAAACCCTAAACCTTAAAAACCCTAAACCCTTAACCCTAAATGCTAAACGCTAAACCATAAACACCCTAAACCCTAAACCCTAAACCCTAAATCATAAACCATAAACCAAACCCTCAATGCTAAACCCTAAACCCTAAAACCCTAAAACCTAAACTCTAAACCCTAAAAAACCCTAAACCCTAAACCCTAAACCCTAAACCATAAACCCTAAACCCTAAACCCTTAACCCTAAACCCTAAAACCTAAACCTAATACCCCAAATCCTAAACCCTAAAAAACATAAACCCTAAACCCTAAACACTAAATCTTAAACCCCTAAATCGTAAACCCTAAACCCTAAACCCTAAACCGTAAACCTTAAACCCTAAAATCCCTAAACCCTAAAAATCGTAATTCCTTAACCCTATACCCTAAACCCTAAACCCTAAAAACCTTAGACCCTAAACCCTAAACCCTAAAAAAACCATAAACCCTAAACCATACACCCTATACCCTATACCCTCAACCCTAAACCCTAAAAAATAAACCCTAAAACCCAAACCCAATACCCCAAACCCTAAACCCTAAGAAACCTAAACCCTAAACCTTAAACCCTAAACTAAAAACCCTTAAAAAACTAAACCCTAAACCCTAAACCCTAAACCTTAAAAACCTTAAATCCTAAACTCTAAACCCTAAACCCTAAACTGTAAAACTTAAACCTTAAAAACCCTAAACCCTAAAAACTGTAAACCATTAACCCTAAACCCTATAAAACCTAGACCCTAAACCGTAAACCCTAAAAAAACCCTAAACCCTAAAACTCTAAAACCCTAAACCCTAAAACCCTAAACCCTAAACCATAAACCCTAAACCCTAAATGCTAAACCCTAAACGCTAAACCTTAAATCCTTAAAATCCCTAAACCCTAAACCCTATACCTTAAACCCTAAACCCTAAACCCTAAACCCAAAACCCTAAAAACCCCAAACCCTAAACTCTAAACCCTAAACCCTAAATCCTTAACCCAAAATACCTAAGCCCTAAGCCCTAAACCCTAAACCCTAAACCCTAAACCCTTAAAAACCCTAATACCTAAACCTTAAACCCTAAACCCTAAACCCCAAAAACCCTAAACCCTAAACCCTATACCCCAAACCCTTAGCCCTAAAAAACCCTAAACCCTAAACCCTAAAAAACCTAAACCCTAAACCCTAAAAAAACCTAAAGCCTAAACCCTAAACCCTAAAAAAACCCTAAAAAACCCAAAACCCTAAACCCTAAACCCTAACCCCTAAACCCTAAACCCCAAACCCTAAACCCTAAACCCTAAACCCTAAAAAACCAAAAAAAAAACCTAAAACCCTAAACCCTAAAAACCCCAAAAAACCCTAAAAAACTTGAAACCCAAAACCCTAAACACTAAATTCTAAACCCTAAAACCCTAAAACCTAAAACCCTAAAACCCTAAAAAACCCTAAACCCTAAAACCCTAAACCCTAACCCTAAACCCTAAAACCCCAAAAATACTAAACCCTAATCCCTAAAAATCCTAAACCCTAAATTCTAATCCTTAAAAACCCTAAACCATTAACCCTAAATGCTAAACGCTAAACCCTAAACACCCTAAACCCTAAAACCAAAAACCCTAAACCCTAAACCCTAAATCATAAACCATAAACCAAACCCTCAATGCTAAACCCTAAACCCTAAAACCCTAGAACCTAAACCCTAAACCCTAAAAAATCTAAAACCCTAAACCTTAAACCCTAAACCCTAAACCCTATACCCTTAACCCTAAACCCTAAAACCTAAACCTAATACCCAAAAACCTAAACCCTAAACCCTAAATCCTAAACCCCTAAATCGTAAACCCTAAACCCTAAACCATAAACCATAAACCTTAAACCCTAAAATCCTAAACCCTAAAAATCGTAAACCCTAAACCCTAAACCCTAAACCCTAAAAACTCTAGACCCTAAGCCCTAAACCCTAAAAAAACCCTAAACCCTTAAACTCTAAACCCTAAACCATAAATCCTAAACCCTAAATGCTAAACCCTAAATGCTAAACCTTAAATCCCTAAAAACTGTAAACCCTAAACCCTAAAACCTATACCTTAAACCCTAAACCCTAAACCCTAAACTCAAAACCCTAAAAACCCTAAACCCTAAACCCTAAACCCTAAATCCTTAACGCAAAATCCCTAAGCCCTAAGCCCTAAACACTAAACCCTAAACCCTAAACCCTAATGAACCCTAAAACCTAAACCTTAAACCCTAAACACTAACCTAAACCCTAAACCCTTAACCCAAAATCCCGACGCCCTAAGCCCTAAACCCAAAACCCTAAACCCTAAACACTTAAAAACCCTAATACCTAAACCATAAACCCTAAACCCCAAAAACCCTAAACCCTAAACCCTAAACCCCTAACTCTTAGCCCTAAAAAACCCTAAACCCTCAACCCTAAAAAACCTAAACCCTAAACCCTAAAAAAACCTAAACCCTAAACCCTAAAAAAACCCTAAACCCTAAACCCTAAACCCTAACCCATAAACCCTAAACCCCAAACACTAAACCCTAAACCCTAAACCCCAAACACTAAACACTAAACCCCAAACACTAAACCCTAACCCCTAAACCCTAAACCCCAAACACTAAACCCTAAAACCCAAACACTAAACCCTCAACCCTAAACCCTAAATCCTACTTCTTATTCCATTTTAGTTTGGAGAATTTTAAGGAATTTTATTCCTGTTGATTCTATTCTTTGGAAGAAAGGTTTTTATTTACCTTCTAAATGCTTTTGTTGTTTCCATATTGAAAACATTCACCATGTTTTTATAAGTGGCTCCATTGCTGCTAGGATCTGGACTTGGTATGATAGCTTTTTTAATACTAACTACTTTACTAGTCATTTATCTTTGAACCATTTCCTTACTGTTATCTTTCAGAATACTTCAAAGGGGCATATCAAAATTGTTGTTGCTGTTTGCCTCATTTGGTTTATTTGGATGGATAGAAATGATGCAAAGTATAGAAATGTCCCTATGAATCATAGAAGGATCATTGCTAGAACTTTGGAGAAGATTAATAATCTTCATAAGGCTGGTTTATTTAAGAATATTCAATTTCGTGGCTTTAAGTTTGTTATTAATAATTTAAACAATAACTTTGTGAAAAAATTCTCTGATATTTGTTACAAGTTTGTTATTTGGAAAAAGCCTACTGAACATGTTATTAAAGTCAATACTGATGGTTCTGTTTATAAGGATAAAGCTGGTTTTGGAGGTATTTTGAGGGATCATAATGGTAACATTATTCTTGCTTTTGCTGCTCCTATTAAAACCTGTAATGTTACTTATGCTGAATTGTTTGCTATTCATAAAGCTCTTGAAATTTGTTTGGCTAAAGACTTTTTAAGAATTTGGTTGGAAGTTGATGCTTTACTTGTGATTCAGTTTATTCTTCATAATAATTTTGGTAATTATGAGAACTTTTACATTCTTAAAGACATTAAAAGGATGATATCTCATCTTGATTTCAAAATTTCTCATATATTAAGAGAAGGAAACTCTTGTGCTGATTTTTTGGCTAAAACTGGAGCTTCTTTAAACCTATTTACTTTATTCTCTAACTCTAATATCCCTTTCTTATTAAGAGGTATGGTTAATTTGGATAAATCCAGTTTACCTTACATTCGATCTAAGTATTGAGGTTGTGTTTTTGGTTTGAGTTTGGCTGTGATGATGCTTTCCTTAATCTGTTATGGAAGGGTATTTTGCCTCTTTGGAGTTTCATTTGGTTTGCTTCTCTTGGTACTGTTGGGGTTGCTTTGTTTTGGTTTGGAGTTTGGCTGGTTGGGTGAGTTTTTCTGCTCGGTTGTGTTGATGGGTGGTTGTTGTTGGGACTGTGTTGGTGATGGTTTGCATTGGTGGTTGGTGTTTGGTGGTTTTCCTGATTGGGTTTTTCTGCCTGGTTGTGTTGGTGGATGGGTGTTTGGTTTAGGCTGTTCTTTAGGAGATTTTTTGGGTGGTTGGCGCCTGGAGCTTTCTCTTGCTGGGTTTATTTGGGTGAATTGTTTGGGGCTGTTTTGGTGGTGGTTTATTTTTGGAGGTATTTTGCTTTGGAGGTTGGTTGTTGGGTACCTTTTGGGCAATCTTTTATTCTCCTTTGATTGGTATTTTATCTCTTCCATAACTGATTTTGTGTTTTGGATACTATACTTTTCTGAGCCTTCTCAAATCTTAATCTTTTTTGGTCTTTTTTCTTCTCTTGATATTATTAATTTTGGTTTGTTGAGTTTTCTTTGTGCAGGTGCCTTCTTGGTGATTGTTCTGATTTCTTTTGGATCAGTGATTGCTGCTTTTTTCCTGGATGTGGGTTGCTGTCTTGTTGAAGGCTTCATGCTGGCTGTTTGGAGAGTTTTGATTTTTTATTTTATTAGATTGTATCTAGGTCTTTTGTACTCTTTTAGATTTGGACTTTTGGCTCTTAGGTTTTTTTTTTCTTTTTTTGTAGCTCTTGGAGCAGTAGTGAGCTGAAAGTCCTTTAAGGACTTTTTGTAACCATTTTTCTGAATAAACACGGAGGCCCCTACAGCGGGTTTTAACCAAAAAAAAAACCCTAAACCCCAAAAAACCGAAAAAAAAAACCTAAAACCCTAAACTCTAAAAACCCCAAAAAACCCTAAAAAACCCGAAACCCAAAACCCTAAACACTAAATCCTAAACCCTAAAAAAAACCCTAAAACCCTAAAACCTAAAACCCTAAAACACTAAAAAAACCCTAAACCCTAAAACCCTAAAGCCTAACCCTAAACCCTAAGACCCCAAAAATGCTAAACCCTAATCCCTAAAAATCCTAAACCCTAAACCCTAAACCTCAAAAACCCTAAACCCTTAACCCTAAATGCTAAACGCTAAACCATAAACACCCTAAACCCTAAACCCTAAATCATAAACCATAAACCAAACCCTCAATGCTAAACCCTAAACCCTAAAACCATAAAACCTAAACTCTAAACCCTAAAAAACCCAAAACCCTAAACCCTAAACCCTAAACCCTAAACCCTTAACCCTAAACCCTAAAACCTAAACCTAATACCCCAAATCCTAAACCCTAAAAAATATAAACCCTAAACCCTAAACCCTAAATCCTAAACCCCTAAATCATAAACCCTAAACCCTAAACCCTAAACCGTAAACCTTAAACCCTAAAAACCCTAAACCCTAAAAATCGTAATTCCTTAACCCTATACCCTAAACCCTAAACCCTAAAAACCTTAGACCCTAAACCTTAAAAACCCCAAACCCTAAACCCTAAACCCTAAACCCTAAACCCTTAAAAACCCTAATACCTAAACCTTAAACCCTAAACCCTAAACCCCAAAAACCCTAAACGCTAAACCCTATACCCTAAATCCTTAACCCTAAATCATAAACCATAAACCAAACCCTCAATGCTAAACCCTAAACCCTAAAACCCTAAAACCTAAACTCTAAACCCTAAATAACCCAAAACCTAAAACCCTAAACCCTAAACCCTAAACCCTAAACCCTAAACCCTTAACCCTAAACCCTAAAACCTAAACCTAATACCACAAATCCTAAACCCTAAAAAACATAAACCCTAAACCCTAAATCCTAAACCACTAAATCGTAAACCCTAAACCCTAAACCGTAAACCTTAAACCCTAAAAACCCTAAACCCTAAAAATCATAATTCCTTAACCCTATACCCGAAACCCTAAACCCTAAAAACCATAGACCCTAAATCCTAAACCCTAAAAAAACCCTAAACCCTTAAACCATAAACCCTAAACCATAAACCCTAAACCATAAATGCTAAACCCTAAATGCTAAACCTTAAATCCCTTAAAACCCTAAACCCTAAACCCTAAAACCAATACCTTAAACCCTAAACCCTAAACCCTAAACTCAAAACCCTAAAAACCCTAAACCCTTAACCCAAAATCCCTAAGCCCTAAGCCCTAAACACTGAACCCTAAACCCTAAAAAACCCTAAACCCTAAACCTTAAACCCTAAACCCTAAACCCTAAACCGTAAACCATATACCCCTAAGCCTTATCCCTAAAAACCCTAAACCTAAACCCTAAAAACCTAAACCCTAAACCCTAAAAAAACCTAAACCCTAAATACTAAACCCTAAACCCTAAAAAAAAAACTAAAAAACCTTAAACCCTAAACCCTAACCTAAACCCTAAATCCTAAACCCTAAACCCCAAACCCTAAGCCCTAAAAAACCCAAAAAAAAACCTAAAACCCTAAACCCTAAAACTTAAAAACCCCAAAAACCCTAAAAAACTCGAAACCCAAAACCCTAAACACTAAATCCTAAACCCTAAAAAAAACTCTAAACCCTAAAAAACCTAAAACCTAAAACCCTAAAACCCTAAGAAACCCTAAAACCTAAAACCCTAAACCCTAAACCCTAAACCCTTAAGGGATTTATATTTTGCTCTTTCGATTTCTCTTTCTAAAGGTTTTGTTAGGCTTTGGATTGAAGTTGATGTTTTATTTGTTATTCATTTCCTTAACAATGATAATTTGGATAATGCTGAGATTTTTTATCTATTAAGGGATATTGAGGGTATGCTATCTCATTTTGATTATTCTATATCTCACATTTGAAGAGAAGGTAATGCTTGTGCTAATTGTTTAGCCCGCATGGGGGATGATTATCATTCTTTAACTATTTTTAATAATGAGGAGATCCCTTCTTTATTGAAAGGTATGATTAGGACTGATAATGCTAGGTTGCCTTATCTAAGGAAGTGATCTTTTAGGGGGTTTTTGGTTTTTGCTGATCGTAAGGCATTGCTTTTATGATGTCGGTTTCTGCCCTTTTCTTAAGTCTTTTGGATTTGAGGATTGTTAGTGTTGTCATGGGTGTTTTTGTTGATGACTGTGAGGTTTTTTTATTTTAACTGAGTATGGAATCTTCTTTCCGCCACTCTTTTGGCTTTGTGAGGTTTGTTTGGGTGTTCTGGTTGGAGTTTGGGTGTTGGGTCTATGAGGTGCTTTGGTGGTTTTAGTGTTTTTGTTTGTGTTGTTGGGGGCTTGTTGGTGCTAGCTTTTCTGCAGGTTTATTTCTATAATTTTGGTCTGGGTGTTGGTTGGTGCTGTAGTTGGTTGGGTGTGTTGTTGGTTTTTGTTGGTTGTATGTGTTGGTTTGTGTTTGGTGGCTTGGTTTGGTGGGGTGTAGCTGTTTGGGTGTTGGTGATTGCCCAATTGAGTTTGGTAGTATTTGGATTCCATATTTAGTTTTATTTATTTACCTCACTTGTCTGTTTTTGTTCCTTTTGATTTTATTTTGATTTGCTGACCTTCTATATTAAGTGTTTGCAGGTTCTGTACGTTGGTTTGGTTCTTTATTTCTTGGTTTGTAGATGGGATTTGGATGGCTGATAGCTGAAGTTTTGGGCTAAGGATGTTAGTGACAACTTGTTGCTATTTGTTGCTTTGGTTTCTTTTTTCTATTTTTTTTTTTAATGTAATTAGTATAGGGACTTTAGGCTCCTTAGGTTTTTTTATTTTTCTAATGTGTCTCCTTGTGTGCATTTAGGGGAGCTTTAAGTCCCTCTAAGGACTCTTTGTAATAGGTTTTTTTATGAAACACGATGGCCCCTACTAAGGGTTTAAACAAAAAAAAACCCTAAACCCTAAAACCCTAAAAACCCTATACCCTAAACCATAATCCCTAATATTCCTAAACCCTAAACCCTATACCTTAAAAAGCCTAAACCCTAAAAACCCTTAACCCTAAATGTTAAACGCTAAACCCTAAACCCAAAAAATATTAAACCCTAAACCCTAAATAAAAAACCATAAACCAAAACCCTAAACCCTCAATCCTAAACCCTAAACCCTAAAACCCTAAAGCCTAAACCCTAAACCCTAAACCCTAAAAAAACTAAACCTTAAACCCTAAACCCTAAACCCTAAAAACCCTAAATCCTAAACCCTAAACCCTACAAACCTTAAACCCTTAACCCTAAACGGTAAACCCTAAATCCTAAACTCTAAAAACCCTAAACACTAAACCCTAAACCATAAAAAAACCCTAAACTCTAAAACCCTAAAACCCTAAATAACCCTAAACCCTAAACCCTAAACCCTAAAACCCTAAACGCAAAACCATAAACCCTAAACCCTAAATGCTAAACCCTAAACGCTAAACCATAAATCCCTAAAAACCCTAAACCCTAAACCCTAAACCCTATACCCTATACCCTAAACCCTAAACCCTTAACCCTTAACCCTAAATCCCTAAGCCCTAAGCCCTAAACCCTAAACCCTAAACCCTATACCCCTAACCCTAAGCCCAAAAAAACCCTAAACCCTAAACCCTAAAATACCTAAACCATAAACCCTAAGTCCCTAAGCCCTAAGCTCTAAAACGTAAACCCTAAACCCTAAAACCTTAAAACCCTAAAAAACTGTAAACCCTAAACCCTAAACCGTAACCATAAACCTTAAACACTAAACCCTAAATTAAAGTTTGAGCCTTGATGAACTAGTCCCGAGGCTAACCAAGGGGGGTGAATTGGTTATTTTAAAAATTTGTGAGCAACAGAAAAAATCTTTTTTATAATTTAGCAGAAATAAGAAAACACAGAAGTGAAAAGATCAACCACAGATTTCACCCAAGTAGATAATAACAGAAAAGTAAAGTGCAAAAAATAATTAGAATGAGCACACAAGATTTTATAGTGGTTTAGTCAACTTGACCTACGTCTACTCCCCGAAGCCTCCCCTCTGGGTATTGCACTAACATAAAAGTGACTCTCCTTCTGCTCCCACAGCAAGGCAGAGAAGCCTGTATAAAACTCCTTTCGACCAATCCGGTGATGCAGAAACCTGAACTACTTTCGCTTCCTCCTGAAGCGGGAAGAGAACCCGAACTCCTTTTACTTCCTCCTAAAGCAGGCAGAGAACCTGAACACTTTTTGCTTCCTTCTGAAGCGGGCATAGAACCCTGATCTTCTTATGAATGCTCCTCCCATAGAAAATACTAGCAAGAAGAGAGACGATGAACGGAGAAGATGACTCTGATCCTTACTTGGAGCAACCTTTATGAATCCCTCATAAACTCCCCCTCATAAGATCCTCTCTCTCTCTCCCAAGCTCTCTCTGTCTCTCTCAAGGTTTCTCTAGAAAGGAAAGTGGCAAAAGATATTTCTTGTTGGAAGAAAAAAATCTTTTATAGGAGGGATCAAAATATGCCCTAGATCTAACTGGTCGGCCAATATCGTCTAGGACGATCGCTAGATCTTCCTGTACGATCAGTTCAAAATCAAATGTATCAGCCTGGATGATCTAGTTCTTCTGGGCTATTAGTAGAAAAAATTTGTTTTGATCGTCCCGTATGATTCTGTGATCATCCGGGATGATTAGTGTAATTTAGGAATTTCATCTAGGAGACAGCTCTGGACGTCGAGGGGAACTTATGCTGGATGATCTCAAAATGACTTGATCATCTATGACGATATCACTATCATCCTGTATGATTAGTTCAAAAATATCCAAAATCATCCTGTACACTGCTTAGGGCGTATAGGTTAAACATGCTAGATTATCTCAAAATGACTTAATCGTCTAGGATGATATCTATCATAATGTACGATTAGTTCAAAAACACCCAAAGTCATTTGCACACAGCTCTAGACATACAGGTGATAGGTACTAGATGGTTAGGATTTTTAATACATCATCCCACAATCCTACGATCGTTTAGGATGATATGATCGTATCAATTAAATATTAATTACTTTCCTTAATCACCATACTAATTTAGGCATGATTGTGATGGATCATCCAGGATGATACACGTATCGTATTGGACGATCTGACCAAATCACCAAAAATAAAAACTTGCCTAACTTGATCTAGCGGTTGAGAATTTCTGATTTAAGCTATCATCCTGTACGATATTAATATTATCCAGGATGATCAGCTTAATCAAACTGACTTAATTATCATCCAGGATGATGTGAATATCATCCAAGATGATCAGAATAAAAATTAAACAGAAACTCTAATTCACTAAAACTCTCCCCCTGAGTGTGTGTGTGTGCAAGGTTACTTAGCTAAGGGATCAATTACATTACATTTGACTCAAGAAAGGGAAAAAATTATATTTAAACACACTTGGACCCGATCTTGAGTTGGCTTCAATTACATTTGATCTTTTGTACCTAAAATGGGTTAGCCAATCAAAACAGGATACAAACATGTTTGTCATCATCAAAACTATACTTTTTGAATCCAAATTTGCAACAATCTCCCCCTTTTTTATGATGGCAAATATTGATGCAGTAGTTTCAAAGAAAATAAATAGGTGTTAACCAACGCACATTTAAAAGAAAACCTTTCATTTCAAATTGCACTAAACACAAAATATAGTAAGGGAAATAATTACAAACACAAGAATAGTATAAGAAACTACTAGTCACTCAAAATAAAATACTAACTCCCCATTTTGACATCACAAAAATGAAGATGAACAGACAAAATAATATAAATAGAAAAACATCACAACACAAAAAAACTAAAACCTTTTTTTTAAAATCAATCCGCTCTAGTAAATCAAATTTTTTGCCTTGATTTTTAATACAAAAACTAATAAGAAGATGATTGATAATGCTGAAATCTTAAAAAAATTAGAAAATTAACTTTCATAACTCCCACCTCAGACACCTTATAGGTTCAAATTCCTTTCAAATAAAAATCTAATTCAAAAGAAAAGAAATTAAATTTGAAAAGAGATCCTTTTAAGCCTCATTCCAGAAAAATATCTGATATAATAGTATTGCAAAGTAAGGAAGTAAAAATCATGATTTTTTGTCTCAAGCTTTTGAAAATATTAAGTGGTGCATAGATTTTTCTAAGATATTTAAAGATCTAAAAGGGAAGAAAGCTTATTTCTTTGTGGGCTCATTTTGTGCCTCTTTTTTAAATTGTTTGACGCTTTGCGCATCTTTTGATTTTTGATACACTTTGTGTATCTTTTCAATTTTTGGTGATATTGCGCATCTTTTTAGTTTGGGTTAATTTTGTGCCTCTTTTTATTTTGCCGCTTTTTGCGCATCTTTAGTAAGCATTCTCCCTTTGAAAATCATTTAAGAATCTCAGCTTTGAAATTACCTTCTAGACATAAGAGACGATAAAGCTCACTCTGTACAATAAGGAAGAGTAATTCACAAAATAAAGTTATACATCATATGATAAGTGCAACCAATTGGTTTAGAAAATCATAATAATGACTCAAAACTTTAAAAACACTATTCATATGAGGTAGATTACTATAGGAAGATAAAATAGATCTCTATTTCAAAAACCAACTTTTTAATTTTGAAGAAGATTTTTATCCAGAAGAAATAGAACACTATTAAAGGAGTTAGAGGAAGAGAAACAATCATCAATGTTTCTTTCTTTTAACAGATCTAGTGGAATCAATCACTGCTTACGAGCTTCTAAACTAAAAATAAGACAAAACTTTCAATTAGAAATTCAGTTTATCAGCAGTGGTGAGCAGTGATCTGATATATATATATATATATATATATATATATATATATATATATATATATATATATATATATATATATATATATATATATATATATATATATATATATATATATATATATATATATATTAAAAGGAATAAAATAGTATATAAAAAATAAGTAGGAAATCTCATCAAAATAAATGCTCAAATCAGAAAAACATCAATCAATAAAAAGAAAATCAACTGTAAATAAACATGAAACAGGAAACAGATAATCAAATCTAAAGACTAATAGAAACAAAATGAAAAATAGATAAATTAAAAATCAGTAGTCATCAGAATCATGCATTTATGTCAATCATACCCAATCTGGTCCTCAAAATGCTAAATGAGTCAAAGACCAGTGATTAAGTAAATATGTCAGCCAGCTGATTTTTAGTTGTTACAAGATATAGTTCAATATTCCCTTTATAACATGAACCCTAGTGAAGTGATGCCTTATATCAATGTGTTTGGTTCTAGAATGTTGGATTAGATTCTTAGAAATACAGATGGCACTAATATTATCATACATAACAGAAATTATACCAACAGGTAATCCTAAATCCAAAACTTATTTCTTCAACCAAAGAACTTGGGCCACAAAACTATCTATGGCAATGTACTCATCTTCAAAAGTGGAAAGTGTAACTGAGTTCTATTTTCTACTAGATCAGGAGACTAAAGACTGTCCTATGAATTGATAAGTTCTAGAAGTGCTCTTTCTATCCATCCTACACCCTGTAAAGTCAGAATTAGAATATCCAATAATCTCAAAAGAAGTGATGTACCTAGGGTACCAGATTCCTAGGTTTGGGGTCCCTAAAAGATATCTAAGAATTCTCTTAACAGTAGTCAGGTAGGACTCTTTAGGATCAGCTTGAAACCTAGCACAAAGATAAACACTAAAATATAATATCAGGTCGGCTAGCAGTCAATTATTCCTCTATACTTCTTCTGATCAAAAGAGTTTCCATTTGAATCCTTATCTAACTAAATAGAGGAGCTCATGGGAGTGTTGATTGGTTTTGCTTTATCCATTTCATATTACTTCAAAATGTGCTTAGTGTATTTAAATTGATTGAGAAAGGTTCCATCATCCATTTGCCTTATGCTAAACCTCAAAAAGTTGGACAATTCTCCCATCATACTCATCTCAAACTCCTTACTCATTATTTTAAAAAAATCATCACATAAACTTTTATCAGAAGATCCAAAAAGTATATCATCAACATAAATCTGGACAATGAGTAAATCATCCCCTATTCTCCTCAAAAAAAGGGTGGTATCTACGCTCCCTTTAACAAACACTCTTTCTAACAGGAATGTGTTATGCCTCTCATACCAAGCTCTGGGTGCCTGTTTCAATGCATACAAGGCCTTTTTTAATTTGTAAATATGATTTGGATATTGGGAGCTCTCAAAACCTAGGGGTTGCTCTACGTAGACATCCACTTTTATTACCCCATTTAAAAAGGCACTCTTGACATCCATTTAAAATAACTTAAATCCTTTATAATAGGCAAAGTCTAGTAGCACTCTAATGGCTTCCAATCTAGCTACAAGGGCAAAGGTCTCCTCAAAATCAATCCCTTCAATTTGATTGTACCCCTTAGCCACCAATCTTACCTTATTTCTAACCACCACACTAGAATATTTCATCTTATTCTTAAAGACCCACTTGGTTCCTATTATACTTTAATTTCTAGGTCTTCTACTAACTCCCAAACAACGTTTCTTATAAATTAATTCAGTTCCTATTGCATAGCTAAGATCCAAAATTCATCAAAAATGGCTTGATTGATGTTGGTGGGTTCAGTCATCGAGATAAAGGAAGAGTGATTTACTTCCTTCCAAAATCTATGCCTAGTCCTAACACCTTCAGAAGGGTCTCCTAAGATCAGTTCTTTAGGATGAATGGAAGAATATCTCCAATCTCTAGGCAATGTATTTTGAGGTTCTACCCTTTCCTCCAAATTTGTATTTTTAACCCCTTGGGTAATCTCTCCTACCTCTTCTTCTTCCTCAACTCTAGTCTCCTTAGGATCCGATTCATCAAATACCACATGAGTTGCCTCTTCCACCACTAAAGTCCTCTTATTAAACACCCTAAAGGATTTCCCCACACTAGAATAGCATAAGAACACTCCTTCATCAGATTTGGGGTCAAACTTTCCTAAGCATGATTTCCCGTTGTTCAGAATGAAAACCTTATAGCCAAAGATATGGAGGTGGGACAAGTTTGGAGTTATACCCTTAATGATCTCATAAGATGTCTTGTTCAGATTGGATCTAACATTCACCCTATTTAGCACATAATAGGCAGTGTTCATCGCTTCAACCCAAAAGTATTTTGGAAGTGAATACTCAGCAAGCATGGCTCTAGCGGCTTCCACTAAGGTTCTATTCTTCCTTTCAGCTACCCCGTTCTACTGAGGGGTCCTAGGAGCTAAAAAATTGTGACTGATCCCTTGCTACTCACAGAAAGTTTCAAACATCACATTTTCAAACTCTCCACCATGATCACTATGAATAGTCAAGATTTCACAACCTAACTTTCTCTGAATCCAAGTGGGGAAAGACTTAAATTAATCAAATGACTCAAATTTATGTGATAGAAATTTAATCCAAGTGAACCTCGAGTAATCATCAATAGTCACAAAACCATAGGCTTTCCCCCCTAAGCTAGCAGTGTTCATGGGTCCAAAGAGATCCATGTAAAGGACTTCTAAATGTCTAGAGGTGCTAATATCCTTAACAGAGTAAAAGGAGGACTGGGCTTACTTCTCTAATTAACAGGCATCAGACAAGTGGTCCTTAGCGAACTTAAGCTTGGGGACACCTCTAACTAAGTCATTTTGGGTGACGCTCCTAAGGGTTTTTATACTAGCATGACATAATCTCCTGTGCCACAGCCAAAACTCCTCAGTAGCAGTTTTTAAGCAAATTAAAACATCAGTTTTAAAGCAACTTACATCCAGCATGTAGACATTATTGATCCTTTATCCTTGTAAAATAATTTTATCATTAAGCTTAAAATACAGCAAGTGGGCAGGAATTTGATATTGTATCCTTTGTCATAGAGTTGACTGATGCTCAACAGGTTGTGCTTCAATCCATCTACAAGCAACACATTATCAATCATAAAATTCTTTGAATCACCAATTATACCTGCTCCTACCACCCTCCTGGTGGTGTTGTCTCCAACTGTAATCTTGCCTCCATCCCTGGACTCTAGTGAAATGAACTGATTTATATCTCCAGTCATGTGTCTTGAACATCCGCTGTCCAGGTACCACATGCTCTCACGAGGTCTTGTGTGAGAGCACACCTATAAAATCATTAAATGTCAGATTTAGGAATCCAAATAGGTTTGGGTTCCTTCTTATGAAAAGAAGAATGCAATGCATGTGTGCTGTTCTGTAAAACAGGCAACTTTGGCCTCCACACCCAATGTGTACTATGGTGAATAGTGCAGGTGTGGGAGATATGTCCTAATATGCTATAAGAAAAATATCTAACACCAAGAAAAGGGTTAACTAATCTACGAGAGTAATAATGCCTCTTCCTACGTTTGTATGATTTCTTAAAACCACTAATTTTTACTTTTAGAAATTTATTTTCTTTCTTTAAACTTGCAATTTCAAATTTTAATGCTCCCCTACTACTCCCCATGTCACATGCCATATTATCTAATTCTTTAAAAGCTTTTTCTAAATCAACATGCAAGGTTTTCAGTAAATTATATTCAACAATTAAATCAGGAATGCTTTTTGTTCAACTCATCGAATTCATCAAGTAGTGAAATGTGATTGCAATCAATAGTAGAATGATCTTTAATCCAAATTTCATGCTCTTTTTGTAAATTTTGAAATTCTAGTTTCAGGCTATCAAGAGTTTTCTTAAGCTTTCTATATGATGAATAGATTTTTTTAGAAACTTCAAGTAATTGATCATAAGTAAGCTCACATACCTCTTCTTGATCAGACTGACTAGGATGATCATTAACCATCAGACATAAATTTTTAGTCTCCTCTTCAGCTTCAGTCTCAAAAGAGTTGAAAGCAGAATCTGCCCAGAATGCCTTTTGAATCTACTTCTTGTCATTCCTGAACTTCGGTTTCTCCTCACCCTTCTCTTTGCTTGGCTGAGTTTTAAGTGTAGGACAATCAGCCTTAATGTGTCCAGGCTTCCTGCATTCAAAATAAACAGTATCAGATGAACCTTTAAATTTTTTACTGGACTTACCCTTACTCCACTTCTGAAAGTTCTTATATTTCTTCCTTAGGAAGCTTTTGAATTACCTAGTGATTAAGGCAACTTCATCGCTATCAGACCCGGAAGAATCAGTGTCAGTATCGTTGGCCTTCAGCGCCACAGTTGTCTCCTTCTTCTTCTCACCTGCATCAAGCTCTCTTTGGTTCACCCCTTGCTCGTAAGCAATGAGTGACCTAAGTAAGTTATCAATAGAATAATTATTCAAATTCAGTAATTGCAGTTATCTTAGCTTCAAACAAAGAAGGCAAACATCTCAAAATCTTGTTCACTTTTTCATAGTTTGTAAGTTCTCTTCCTAAAGCATGCAAAGAAGTGACAATCTGAGTGAACCTAGTATACATTTCAGAAATCGATTCACTAGGTTTCATGTGAAAGAGTTTGTAGTCGTGAAGTAAGATGTTTAACCTAGACTATTTGACTTCAGATGTACCTTCATAAGTGATGTATAATCTATCCCAAATTTTTTTACCCGTTGTATAAGTAGAGAAATGCATGTAATCCTCAAATTTTAAGGCACAGAGAAAATAGTTCAAACATTTGGCATTTAGTTGGGCTAAGTACCAATTATCAAGAGTCCATTCAGTGAAAGGCAGTTCAGGTTTAACATTAATAATCATTCTAAAGGTGCTTCATAGCCATCCTTAACAAGCATCCACATGCGATAATCTATAGATTGAAGAAAAGTGGACATGCAAGTTTTCCAAAAATCAAAAGGTATGTTATCAAACAATGACGATCGTGTAATTGAATAACCTTCAGTAGTATTACGATTACCAAAGTTAACCATGGATCAAATTCAAAAGTTTTTAAACCTAATTGTTGAATCCCACTTTGATACCTCTTAAAAGTTCGATAGGGATATTAAGCCCTGATGAACTAGTCCCGAGGCTAACCAAAAGGGGGATTGAATTGGTTATTTTAAAAATTCGTGAGCAATAAGAAAGATCTTTTCGACAATTTACAGCGGAAATAAGTAAACTCAAAAGTGAAAAGATCAACCACAGAGTTCACCCAAGCAGATAATAACAGAAAAGTAAAGTGCAGAAAATAATCAGAAAGAGAACACCATATTTTATAATGGTTCGGTCAACTTAACCTACGTCCACTCCCCAGAGCCTCCCCTCCTGGTATTGCACTAACAGAAAAGTGACTCTACTTTTGCTCCCACAGTAAGGCGGAGAAGCCTGTACAAAACTCTTTTCCACCAACACGGTGAGGTAGAGAACCTAGACTCCTTTTGCTTCCTTCTGAAGCAGGCAGAGAACTCAGACTCCTTTCGCTTCCTCCTGAAGTAGGCAGAGAACCTGAACTCCTTTTGCTTCCTCCTGAAGCGGAAAGAGAACCCGGATCTTTTTGTGACCGATCCCCCTACAGAAAACCCTAACAAGAAGAGAGACGATGAACGGAGAAGACGACTCTGATCCATGCTTGGAGAAACCTTTGTGAATCCCTCACAAACTCCCCCTCACATGATCCTCTCTCTCTCTCTCTCTCCCAAGCTCTCTCTCTCTCTTAAGGTTTCTCTGAAAAGAAAAGTGGCAAAAGATATTTTTTGTTGGAAGAAAAAGATCTTTTATAGGAGGGCTCAAAATTTTCCCTAAATCTCAACTAGTCGGCCAATATCATCCAGGATGATCGGATCGTCCTGTACGACTAGCACAAAATCATATGTATCAGCCTGGATGATCTAGTTCTTCTAGAAGATTAGTAGAAAAAAAATTTTCTGATCGTCCCATACGATTTTGCGATCGTCCAAGATGATTAGTGTAATTCAGGAATTTCATTCAGGAGACAGCTCTGGACGTCTAGGGGAACTTATGCTTGACGATCTCAAAATGACTTGATCGACCACGACGATATCTCTATCATCCTGTACGATTAGTTCAAAATCACCCAAAATCATCCTGCGCACCGCTCTGGGCGTATAGGTTAAACATGCTGGACGATCTCAAAATGACTCAATTGTCCTGTACGATTAGTTCAAAAACACCCAAAATCATTCTGCACATAGCTCTGGGCGTATAGGAGATAGCCATTGGACGGTCAAGATTTTTAATACATCATCCTGTACGATCCTGTGATCGTCTAGGACGATATGATCGTATCAATTAAATATTAATAGCTTTACTTAATCACCAGACTAATTTAGGCATGATTGTGATGGATCGTCCAGGATGATACATGTATCGTCCTAGATGATCTGACCAAATCACCAAAAATAAAAACTTGCCTAACTAGATCTGGCGGCTGAGAATTTCTAATTTCAGCCTATCGTCCTGTACCATATTGATATCGTCCAGGACGATCAGCTTAATCAAACCGACTTAGCATGATCATCATAATTTGGGTTTCTATTTTTACTGGATCATCCTGGACGATGTGAATATCGTCCGCGACGATCAGAATAAAAATTGAACAGAAACTCTAATTCACTAAAACTCTCCCCTGAGTGTGTGTGTGCAAGGTTACTTAGCTAAGGGATCAATTACATTACATTTGACTCAAGAAAGGGAAAAAAATTACATTTAAACACACTTGGAACCGATCTTGAGTTGGCTTGAATTACATTTGATCTTATTTACTTGAAATGGTTTAGCCAAGGAAAATAGAATACAAACATGTTTATCATCTTCAAAATTATACTTTTTGAATCCATATTTGCAACATAAACTATAAACCCTAAAAATCATTAAAAAAAAGAACCCCTAAAACCCTAAACCGTATATCCCAAATCATAAATAACCCTAAAAAACCCTAAAGCCTAAACCCTAAACTCTAAATCCTAAACACTAACCCTAAACCCTAAACCCCAAAACCTAAACGCTAAACCCTAAAAATCCAAAAAAAAAAAACCTAAAACCCTAAACCCTAAACACTAAACATAAAATCCTAAAAACCCTAAAAAACCATAAACCCAAAACCCAAGACCCTAAACCCTAAACCCTAAAAAAAAAATCCTAAACCCTAAACATTAAACCCTAAAAAAATACTAAAACCTAAACCCTAAAACCCTAAAAAATCCTAAACCATAAACCCTAAACCCTAAAAACCCTAAACCCTAAAAACACCAAACTCTAGACCAAAAACTTTAAATTGTAAGCCCTAAACCCTGAACCCTAAAAACCCTAAACCCTAAACCCTAAACCCTAAACCTTAAACCATAAATCCTAAACCTTAAACTGTAAAAATCCTAAACCCTAAACCTTAAACCATAAACCATAAACCCAAACCCTAAACCCTAAACCTAAAACCCAAAACCCTAAACCCTAAAGCCCTAATCCCTAAACTCTAAACCCTAAACCCTAAATACCCTGAACCTTAAACCCTAAACCCTAAATCCTTAACCCTAAAACCTAAAAAACCCTAAGCCCTAAACCCTAAACCCTAAACTCTAAACCCTAAACCCTAAACCCTAAACCCTAAAAACCCTAAACCCTAAACCCTAAACCCTATAGCCTATACCCTTAACCTTAAAAGACCCTAAACCCTAAACTATTACCCTAAAAACCCTAAACCCTAAACCCTAAAAAATATCTAAAACCTAAACCCTAAACCCTAAACCTTAAAAACCACTAAACCCTAAACCATAAGCCCTAAAAAAACACTAAACAACCCTAAACCCTAAACCCCAAACCCTAACCATAAAACCGTATACCCTAAAACCCAAAAAAAACCCTAAATCCTAAACCCTATGAAAGTACGAGATGCGCCAAGAGGGGGGGTGAATTGGTATTTTAAAAATTTGACCCTACGCAAGAGTTCTAATTTTTTTGTATTTTCGAAATATAATTTAACAACCAATGTGCGGAAGCAATTACAACGATCACAACGATAAAATTGATAACACTACGAGATTTAAAAATTGATTTTTCACCAAGCAATTAAAACACACAAATTTAAAAGCATGAAAAGTAAAGTGCGGTAAACAGGAAAAAACACACCAGAAATTTTTATAGTGGTTCGGTCACTTGACCTACGTCCACTCCCCGGAGTCCTCTACTCCGGGATTTGCACTAATGAAAGTTGACTCTCCTTTTGCCCCCACAGCAAGGCGGAGAAGCCTTTACAATACTCACTTTCACCTCCCTCGGTGCGGCGGAATACCAAACGCTATGTCACCCTCCCGGTGACGGCAGCGGACCTTCTCCTTTTTCTCCCTCCTGGAGATGGCAGAGTACCTTGGCGATGTTGATCTTGAAGTGATTCTTCCTTCGAGAACTTTCTTGAAGCTTCTAAAGCCACAAGAGGAGCAAAGCATCCAGCTAGCTTGGAGCCACCGTGTGATCCCCTCACACTACTTCTCCCTCACGCTCAAGCTCACCTTCACCTTCCTCTCTCAAGCTCTAGATCTCTCCAAAAACTTCTCTATCGAATCCCCTTCTTTTTCCTCCAAGCCTCTCACAGCAAAAAGGATTGATCAACAACTGTACTAGAAAAATAATAAGTTGTTTTTTATATCAGGCTTCAGAAAACCCTAAAAAATTCAACTTTTGCGTTTCTGTTCGTACAGTACGATTTATTATCGTACAGTACGATCAGTTCAATTACAGCTCCGTCCAGTACGAGTGCAGACGAATAGGTATCGAATTTTATTCATATCGTACAGTACGATATGTATATCGTACAGTACGATACTATTGATTCGTACTGTTCGTACGGGACGAACTGTGGGATGAACCTCGGGACGAAAGAACTCGTCTCTGTCAGTCGTCCCGCACTCATTTAATCGTACAGTACGAATAGTGTTTTTCATGATATCGTCTTGTACGATAGGACTATCGTCCAGTACGATCAGTTCAAAATTTCTTGGGATCGTCTGGTACGATCGCTGGGACGAAGAAAATCATCTCTGTCAATCGTCCAGCACTCCACCAGTCGTACAGTACGATTAGTTCATTTCTTGATATCGTCCTGTACGATATGAATATCATCCAGGACGATCAGAACAAAAAACATTGGTTTCGTCTGGTACGATCTCTGGGACGACTGAAATCATCTCTGTCAGTCGTACAGTACGATTTAACATCGTACAGTATGATCGACATATAATTAGAAACCAACATTTTATTTCCTGATTAGGGAGATAATTTTGGCAAGTTATTAATTAATCGTACAGTACGATACATATCGTACAGTACGAATAGCTCATAAAATCAAATTCGAAAACTTACCAAACTTATTCTAGCGGCTAGGGTTTCACAATTACAAATCATCGTACAGTACGATCTGGATCGTACAGTACGATAAGTTTGTAAATTTAATCAATAGAGAATTAGCCGTTGCCTGAGTATTTTCAATTAATCGTACAGTACGATCAATGATCGTACAGTACGATGTGTTTTAAAAAATTAATCATTTTAAAAGAAAAAATCTCCCCCTGTGTGTGTGCATTGTTGCTCCTTTCACATGCATGCTTCTGTGGCAGACTCAAAAAGAAAAATTAAAGAAATAAAAATTACAGACTCTTCAACATCCTATTCTACCCAATTTGAGTCTCCAGCAATCTTTAGCAGTGTGCATCTGACCTGAAATGTTAGTTCTCATATACAAAGATTAAACATTTGTAATCTAACGGAAGTCTATATTTACTCAGTAAATATTAGTTGTCACCATCAAAATTAAGTGCTCGGGATCCTGGATTCCAACAATCTCCCCCTTTTTGATGGTGTCAAATAATATTTTCTGATGTACAGATGTTCTGACTTCTTTAGCTCCCCCTCAGAAGAGTAGCTTATTAATTTTCAAATAGGAGGAGAAGAAACAGTTTTTTTTTTTTTTTTTTTTTATAAAAAATACAACAACAAGATAAAAAAAAATACTGAGAACATAAACAACCAATTAGCATTTAATAGTAGACAAAAACATAATACAACACACAGAAAAGTCTCCCCCTTTTGACAACACCAAAAAGGGAAGAAAAGGAAAAACAAGTACAACAAAAACAGAAAACAGAAACATCTACAACAACCTAAAAATCTGGATCCTGATCCGGAGGTGGCGGTGGAGGGTCGGGAAACAGCTGGTGGTACTGATGAAGGGAGGCGAACTGGTGATCGATCGATTGGAAGTGCTCCCTAAACCATTTCATATCCGTGTCATGCTCCTGATGCTGCTGAGTAATGTGAGCATCCAACCGAGTCTGCAGACGATCAAGTCGTCGAATAATGTCGTCGTGAGGGTAGTCGGGAGGTGCAAGGCCAGGTGGTTGGATTGGTGGTGGCGGAGGTGCGTCAGCAGGAGCATCAGCCTCCTCGTCATCAAACTCGGGATCGGCGGGAGCGGCCCCCCGATGGAACAGGATACGAAAGGAGGCATCCGAGTAGAAGATAGGAAGGTGATCAGGAGGGAGCGGATAATGAAGCTGGTATTTTGCATCTAGAATGTAGCCTATGACATGCCCTAAGGCCAGGTTCAATTTACGACGGGCACCGGGACAGCGGAAGGCAGACAAGGTATGAATGTAGTCGAATACCATTTGGGATTCATTGAATTTTGTGCCCGACATAATGAGATAGGTGACGACAGACAGTAGGGGAGTGATATGGATGCGATCTCCAGCCTTAGGTATAATAGATGTACGTAGGACATGCTGGATAACGCGGGCATTTTGATTTAAGGTTTGGACCAGTGGTAGGTGTTGATTTGAGGGGACACCTCTAAGGGTCATATTAACGGACGTCCAATCATAGTCATGGGAGATCATGGATTGGGGACGAGGACCGTCAGTGGACAGCCCGATGTGCTCAGCAATGTCGTCGACGGTGATAATGACATTCTGTTTACAGACATAGGATGTGAAGGTAGTGTTTTCAAGGTTGACTCGGATGTTTGCAAAAAACTCAAATAATAGTTCGGAGTGGAATGGAAAAGCAAGAGTTAGAAGGAATTGAAGGCTAGTCGAGGCGAATAGATTCATCACCTCAAAATTTAGGGCGGCCTGATTGAGCATGCATGAGGGAGTGAACTTTGCCTCCTTGATTTTGATATATGCTTTCTCATCCGCAGCTGAGAGAAAACGATCGTCGAAGCGCCGAGAGGAGGAAGAGCTCCCGACAATCATACGACCGCGCTTACTGGACCCAGACATTTTGGAAAAGAGGATTGGACGAATGAGGAGATGCAGAGGGATTGAAGGTGAGGAGAAATGGCTAAGAATTCCTCTCGTTTTATAGAATTTGGGGGATATCGTACAGTACGATCGAGAATCGTATAGTACGATATGCGCAATAATGTCGTCTGGACGACTTTTCAGAAAAGTGAGTCAAATCGTACTATACGATCAGTATCGTACTGTACGATCGTGAGTGTAAGGCGTTCGTCCCAACGAGTCGTCTGAACGACTTTTGACCAAAAGTGTTCGTACCGTACGAACAGGTATTCGTACAGTATGATGGGCAATAATTTTCGTACCGGCCGATTTAAATTCGTCCTAATCCGTTTGCCACATGGATCATACCGTACGATCAGGATGTTCGTACAGTACGATGACCAATAATTACTATCGTACAGTACGAGTAGTGAATCATACAGTATGATGTGTATAAGACATGAAAGATCTGGATCGTGAATGGGAATGAACGGCTGAGATTTGAGTGATTGGAACCTGATCGTACAGTACGATAGTGTATCATTCAGTACGATTGTCAGAGAAGATCAAGGTTTGTGAGCAACATGGGAAGAGGATCAGGAGTCCAATTTTTTTGTTTGTGTTTTTTTTTTGTTTTTTTTTTTTTTTTTGGTTTTAACAACAAAAACAAATCAACCACAAAATTTTTTTTTTTTGTTTTGTTGTTTCTTTTTTTTTTTTGTTTTTTTTTTTGTTTTGTTACATTTGGCGTGAATGTCTGTGACACCTAATTTGGTTCGTAGAGTGCTAAATGTGTCATAGCCTAATGGTTTTGTGAAGATATCCGCCAATTGATCTTCAGTAGCAACGTGGTGCAGTTCAATATCGCCTTTGGCTACATGATCTCTAATGAAATGATATCTAATGTCTATATGTTTGGTTCGTGAGTGTTGAATTGGATTTTTGGATATGCAAATTGCGCTAGTGTTGTCACACATGATCGGAATCGTTCCTACAGGTAGTCCTAGATCTACAAGCTGTTGTTTTAACCACAACACTTGTGCAACACAGCTACCTACCGCTATATATTCCGCTTCGGCGGTGGATAGGGCTACTGAATTTTGCTTCCTACTGGACCATGAAACTAATGATTGTCCAATGAATTGACAAGTGCCAGAAGTGCTTTTTCTATCTACCTTACAACCTGCAAAGTCTGAATCGGAGTATCCTAAGATTTCAAACGAGGTGCTGTGTCTAGGATACCAAATTCCTAAGTTCGGGGTGCCTAGAAGATATCTGAGAATTCTTTTGATAGCAGTCATGTGAGATTCTTTCGGGTCAGCTTGAAAACGGGCACAGAGGCACACACTAAACATTATGTCTGGTCTACTGGCAGTCAGATAGAGAAGCGATCCAATTATTCCCCTATACCTCTTTTGATCTACAGACTTCCCACTGGGATCTTTATCCAATTGAATATTAGAGCTCATGGGTGTATTCATAGCCTTAGCATTGTCCATTTCATATTTTTTCAAAATATCGTTGACGTACTTAGACTGGCTAAGAAACGTTCCACCTTCCGTTTGTTTTACACTAAATCCAAGGAAGTAACTAAGTTCACCCATCATGCTCATTTCAAACTCGTCGCTCATTGTTTTTGAAAATTCATTACATAGGTTTTTCTCCGTCGATCCGAACAATATGTCATCTACATAAATCTGAACAATGAGTACTTCAATTCCTACCTTCTTCAAAAATAAGGTGGTGTCCACACTACCCTTTACAAAGCCTCTATCTAGTAGGAACGTACTAAGTCTTTCATACCAGGCTCTAGGTGCTTGTTTTAACCCGTACAGTGCCTTTTTCAGTTTAAACACGTGGTTTGGAAATTGTGAGTTTTCAAACCCCGGAGGTTGCTCCACATACACATCTTCCTTGATTACTCCATTCAGGAAGGCACTCTTTACATCCATTTGATACAGCTTAAAATCCCTAAAACAAGCAAAAGCTAACAATACCCTGATGGCTTCTAGTCTAGATACCGGAGCAAAGGTTTCTTCAAAATCTATTCCTTCAATTTGGTTATAACCCTTCGCTACTAGCCTAGCCTTATTTCTTACTACTATGCCTGAGTCATTCATCTTATTTTTAAAGACCCACTTAGTTCCAACCACACTTTGCTCTTTAGGCCTTTTGACTAATTCCCATACATCATTCCTAACGAATTGGTTCAACTCTTCTTGCATTGCTAGGATCCAAAATTGATCTCCTAAGGCTTGATCTATACTCGTGGGTTCAATCATAGATATGAATGCAGAATGGCTAACCTCTTTCCTAAGTCCATGCCTAGTTTTTACCCCTTCTGATGGGTCTCCTAAGATCAGCTCTCTAGGATGACTAGAAGAAAATTTCCAATCTTTAGGCAGATGTTCCTGAGGTTCCGCTCTAGTCTCTATGGTAATGGTTTCTACTCCCCGTATAACCTCAACTTCTTCTTCTTCATGATTAGGTTCAGATGCCTTATTGGATTCATCAAATACTACATGAGTGGACTCTTCTACTACTAGGGTTCTCTTATTGAATATTCTATAAGCTTTACCTACAGATGAGTAGCCTAGGAAAACCCCTTCATCTGATTTAGGATCGAACTTTCCTAAGGGTGACTTGCCATTGATTAGGATGAAGCATTTGCACCCGAAAACGTGTAAGTGGGAAAGGTTGGGTGTCCTACCCTTAAGCAACTCATAGGGTGTCTTATTAAGTTTGGATCTAACATTTACCCTATTTAATACATAGCATGCGGTATTTACTGCTTCTGCCCAAAAGTATCTAGGGAGAGTGTATTCAGCTAACATAGCCCTAGCAGCTTCAACTAAAGTTCTATTCTTTCTTTCTGCTATTCCATTTTGCTGAGGAGTTCTAGGGGCAGAGAAATTATGTTCTATTCCAACCTCTTTGCAAAAGGATTCAAATTTATCATTCTCAAATTCCCCACCGTGATCACTATGAATTGTTGAAATTACACATCCTAATTTCCTTTGAATCCAAGTGGAGAAAATTCTAAATTCTTCAAACGACTCACTCTTATGAGCTAGGAATTTTACCCAAGTAAATCTAGAGTAGTCATCTACTATTACAAACCCATACAACTTCCCTCCTAGGCTGGCTGTACTAACAGGTCCGAACTGGTCCATGTGGAGAGTTTCTAATGGCCTAGTGGTGCTGATATCCTTGATTGCATGAAAAGAAGATTTAACCTGTTTTCCTAACTGGCAAGCATCACAAAGATGGTCCTTAGTAAAGTCTAACTTTGGTATGCCTCTAACTAAGTCTTTCTGTGTGATGTTCCTAAGTGTTTTCATACTAGCATGGCATAGTCTCCTATGCCATAGCCAAGAGTCATCTGCTATTGTTTTCAGACACAAAGAGTTTGAGGTTTCAATGCAGTTCAAGTCTATCATGTAAACATTGTTTATACGTTTTCCCTCTAACACAAGTGAATCATTTAAACTAATCATGCATTTGTTAGACAGAAATTTTATATCAAAGCCCTTGTCACATAATTGACTTATACTTAAAAGATTGTGCTTTAAACCATCCACTAAAAGTACATTCTCAATAATTAAATTTTTAGTATTTCCAATGATACCTGAGCCCACCACTTTTCTGGTGGTGTTGTCTCCCAAAGTTACCTTGCCTCCTGACCTGGCCTCCAGTGTCACGAACTGCTTCATGTCTCCAGTCATGTGTCTCGAGCAGCCACTGTCCAGGTACCACATGCTCTCACTAGGTCTTTTATGAGAGCATCCCTACAATGTCAATCATGGATTAGCTTTGGGAACCCAAGTGAGTTTGGGTTCCACATCATGCTTATATGAATGAAATGTATGCATGTTATGCTGTGATGATTGCGATTTTGGTCTCCACACTAGATGTGTCCTATAGTGAATTGAGCACGTGCGAGCTATGTGACCTAGCATGCCACAAGAATAACATCTAACACCTGGAAATGGGTTCACTAATCTGCGAGGGTGGTAGAGCCTATTTCTGGGTTTGAATGATGCATGCCGTGCTGGTTTTGAGTGAGATGATTCACATGGTGGAGGATGAAAGAATTCAGCAAACGTGGGAGGTTTTTTGTTATTCTCGTATGCATGAAGTTTTTCATTTAAGAATTTGTTCTCTTGGTTAAGACTAGCATATTCGAATCTCAATGCATGCTCACTACTACCAAGTTCCCCTGATAGTTCTTCTAGTTCCTTAAATGCATTATTTAATTCAACATGTGATGATTTCAAGGTTTCATGTGCAGTGGTTAACTCAATATGCTTCTTGTTTAATGCATCGTATTCATCAAGCAACGACATATGATCTCTATCTAAGTCAGAAAAATTTTTTACTACACTAGCATGTTCCTTTTGTAAAGTACTAAACTCAGTATTAAGACTAGCATGCTTTTTCTTTAATTTTCTATACGAGTCATGGATTTTTTCAGAAATAACAAGCAGTTCATCGTAAGACAGTTGACATACCTCATCTTGATCTGATTGATCAAGATTATCATTAGTCATAAGACACAGATTTGTTACCTCCTCCTCTGCTTCTTCTTCCGATGAGTCTGAGGCAGAGTCGGCCCAAAAAGCTTTCTGAGTCTTAAACTTGCCCTTCTTGAACTTAGATCTTTCCTCACCCTTCTCCTTGGTTTGATGAGTTTTGATGTTGGGGCAATCAGCTCGGAGATGACCGGGTTTCCTGCACTCAAAGCAAATTGTTTCAGATGCAACCTTAGTATACTTTGAGTTCTTACCTTTGTTCCAATTACTTTGATGATGGCGCTGCTTTCTTTTCAGAAAATTTTTGAACTGACGAGTCATCAAAGCTATGTCGTCATCTTCCTCCGCTGCTGAGCTGTCACTTTCAGAATTGTTTGCTTTTAAAGCCACTGCTCGCTCCTTTTTCTTTTCACCTGCATCACTTTGTCGTTGACTCACTCCTTGCTCGTAGGCAATGAGTGACCCAAGCAAATTATCAATAGAATAGACATTTAGGTCTTTTGACTCAGTTATTGCAGTGATTTTAGCATCGTATGAGCTAGGCAAACATCGCAGTATTTTGTTTACTTTTTCTGAGTTAGACAACTCTCTTCCTAAAGCATGCAGTGATGTTACAATCTGGGTGAATCGAGTGTACATGTCAG
>CM034303.1:174132-257092 GCA_019925795.1 Dendrobium chrysotoxum
AACCCTAAACCCTAAACCCTAAACCCTAAACCCTATACCCAAACCCTATACCCCAAACCCCAAACCCCAAACCCAAACCCCAAACCCCAACCCCAAACCCCAACCCTAAACCCCAAACCCTAAACCCTAAACCCTAAACCCTAAACCCTAAACCCTAAACCCTTAGGTTCATGCTAAACCCTAAACCCTAAACCCTAAACCCTAAACCCTTAAACCCTAAAACCCTTAAACCCTAAACCCTAAACCCTAAACCCTAAACCCTATACCCTAAACCCTAAACCTAAACCCTAAACCCTAAACCCTAAACCCTAAACCCTAAACCCTAAAACCCTAAACCCTAAACCCTAAACCCTAAACCCTAAACCCCATACACCATACCCATACCCCAAACCCTAAACCCTAAACCCCAAACCCTAAACCCTAAACCCTAAACCCTAAAACCCTAAACCCTAAGCCCTAAACCCTAAACCCTAATCCCTAAACCCTAAACCCTGAATCCTTAACCCTAATCCCTAAACCCATAAACCCTAAACCCTAAGTTTTTTGAATCATAAAATACATTGTGTCAAATTACCTTATATAGAGGGTTTTGACAAAATACAAATATCCATGAAGGCAATACCTTCCCAAATAAATAAGGATTAATTAAATCTTTGTCACAAAGAATTAGATAATTTATTTAAAAAGGAATCATCCAAAAATCCAGCTCTTCATGGAGCTGTACAGCATTTTATGTGATGAATGCTGTTGAAAAAGAATAGGTTAAACTAAGATTAGTTATAAATTATGAATCCTTTAATAAAGTTTTATGATGGATTAGATATTCAATCCCTAATAAATGGGATCTACTAAATAGATTAGCAACTACTAATCTATTTCCAAAATTCAATTTGAAATAATGTTATTGGCAAATTCAAAATGCAAAAGAAGACTGTTATAAAATGGCTTTCACTGTCCCCTTTGGATAGTATGAATGGAATGTTATATCATTCGAGCTAACAAATGCCCCTTCTGAATTTCAAAAAATAATAAATGAAATATTCAACCCTTACAATCAATATATTATTGTATATATTGATGATGTATTAATATTTTCAAAAATTTTTGAAGAATAATTCAAACACTTAAAAACTTTTAAGTGGCTAGCTCAGAAAAATGGCTTAGTCATTTTTGAACTAAAAATTAAATTATTTTAAACAAAAATAAGATTTTTAGGTCATTTTATTAAAAATGACACTATTACTCCTATAAATAGGAGCATTGAATTTGCCAATAAATTTCTAGATAAAATATTCGAAAAATAGCAACTTCAAAGATTTCTTAGAGCATTAAATTATGTCTCTGATTTTATAAAAATGTTGTCATAGATGCAACACCACTTTATAAAAGATTAAGAAAGAATCCACCACTGTGGACAAAAGAATGCACTAAAACTGTGTAAATTGTTTAAAGATAAGTTAAAAACATACCTTGTATTAATCAGGCTCTACTCAATTGGTATAACTTTGTTGAAGAACGAGAAGAAGAATCATTATAGTAGCCCCTTTATACTCCCACCATTTGAAAAATCAGTAAGGGACTAGGTTTTCCAAGATATCTAGATTAATGATGAACATCCAAGAATGGGTTTTAGAGGCCTTCAATAAATAGAAGGCCTTATTCATAGCATGAACATAAATCCAATAATTGAACGCATATCATTTTGGCGGGCCTCCAGTAGGTCCTATATACTCCATACTTTACACTTGAAATGGAGCTAATCATTAGTCTTTGGGATGAATAATAGCTAAAATATTAGCTTTACTATAAATACCCTCTTTTCTGGATTTTTTTTTTGTTAATTTCTATGGGAGGAGGTTCCATAGAATTAACATTTAAGCTAACTTACTTAAACTATTTTTCTATTGAAGAAATGGATTCTTCTGATTCAGATTCAGAAGAGTTTTCGTTAGATGATTTTCATCTAGCGCAGTTATTTGCTGGGACTTAATTTGTTTAATTAAGTCATTAATATTTAAATTTTCACCAAATTGAACTTTAGATGGTTGAGGTAATTTAATTGCAAGTTGAAATGAGCTGAAATAAAAATGGTGTTAATTTTTTTTCTTTTTCTACAGTGTCTTTTATATACCAATTCGATTAAAGTGAGTTTCTTGAAATGTGTTGAAATTAAATTGCAAATGAAAACAACTAATTAAAAATTACCTTTGTAGTATGCAAGGACTTACTATCCAATCACTAGGGGATTTACTGCCAACTATTGATAACTTCTATTAGTTTTTTTTATATATAACTTCTATTAGTTGCAAAAAAAAGAAACTTAATTTCAAAACATTAAGTATGCAAACTTGCGAGTTAGTTAAAGATAATAAGAGATGTATAGGTATGTGGCAATTTTTTTAAATTTAATTTTATGCAACATTTGAATAGAGTATATTGTAGTCAAATTTAAGTATCGCAAAAGAAGTATAAACTTGATACTTCTAAATTCAAATTCTGAATCTCTTGACTCAGATTCATCTATAACACTCTACGAGTCAAATTCTGACTCATCTAGTCATCTAAATGTTGCAACTCTTGCAAAAAAAAAGAAGACTACTATAAATCTATAGTAGAAATATCAAGTTTATATACCCTGACAAATGAACAAAAGAAACAAATGATTCAAATCCTTAGTCAAGTCTTAGAACCTTGAACACGAGATCAAATTCTCAAATTAATAGGAGAAAAATCCAATGATAACTTATTAGAAAAAATACCTAGAACTCCAGTATACTCTATGAGAGAGGTATTGGATAGGATGAAGGGAAAATAAGTTGATATGTATCCCTCGATCACTTCTATTTCTAAACTTAAACATGAGTTAAAAATGCTCAAAGAAGAAATGAGAACTCTTCGTAACGAACATATTGAAATGTCTATTTAAGTTACTAATTTAGAACTCGAATAAACCCTTGTTCAAAAGGAACAAGAGGAAGAAATTACTGAATGAACTTAGTCTAATATTAAGTTCTACAGAAAGCTATTCTGCAAAAATGGTTTATTACCATTACCATGGTAATTCACAAAACCCATGTGATTACTAATTTGACTGCTCTAGTCGACAGTGTACATACAAGAAGGAATTGTTCCCTCGCAATTCTTTGAAAAAATCACTCAAAAGCTAACATCAGCTAGTGATAATAATATGGAGATAAAATATAAATTATCTCATGTAGCAGTATGTCAACAAACATATTGAATAAATATCCCATATTTACTAGTGAAAAATCTTTCACATCATGTTATATTAGGAACCCCATTCCTATATAAAATTATGCCCATATCTACTAACCATTCAGGGATAATATTATATTATTTTGATCACCCGACCAAATTCAAATTCATCTCTAATCCAAAAGAGATAATTCTCAACGAGATGAATAAATTAAATAAAAAATAGCTGCATATTAATTTCCTCTCTCAAGAAATTAATACTAAAGAAATTAAAGTAAAACTTCAATCTCCTAATGTCAAAAGAAAAATTTCTGACTATCATGCTAAAATCAAAACCCAAATATGTGGCGATAATTCAATAAGTTTTTGGAATCGCAAAATATATTGTGTTAAATTACAGTATATAGAGGGATTTGATGAAATACAAATACCCATGAAGGCAAGACCTTACTAAATGAACAAGGATTATCTAAATCTTTGTCAAAAAGAAATAAATGATTTACTTAAAAAAGGAATCATCCGAAAATCCAGCTCTCCTTGGAGTTGTACAACATTTTATGTTATGAATGCTTCTGAAAAAGAATGGGGTAAACCGAGATTAGTTCTAAATTATAAATCCCTTAATAAAGTTGAAATGAGCTAAAATTAAAAAAGTTAAAGTAAGTTTTTTAGCATATGAGAGAGGTAAGTTTAATAAACTTTAAATTTGAAATGAGCTTTCTATTGAGGTAATAAAATTTAAAGTTAAAATGAGCTGAAATTAAAATGGAGTTAAATTTTTTCTTTTTCTATGGTGTCTTTTATATGCTACACACATGATTACTTATAATGAGTGTTTTACTCATGTTGATTATAGTTATGTGCAAATAATTGATCTTAAAGTAAATTGTATTGCGAATAAAGTAGTGATCATTGTTGTAGTGAAATAAGGATCCAAATATATTTTGAGTGCTTGATTAACCATTCCTTCTCTCTCTCTCTCTCTCTCTCTCTCTCTCTCTCTCTCTCTCTCTCTCTCTCTCTCTCTCTCTCTCTCTCTCTCTCTCCGAGTTAGTTTTGAAATGAACTTGAATTTTTGCATCAATAAAAAAATGAGAAAAATATTTGGGTTGGAATTTTTTTGCCAATTTTTGTTAATCTTTTTTGGCTCACCAAACTACTATAAAGTTGGGTTTTAGCGCAAAAATGGTTTTTATTTTTGGATCTATTTGATTTGTTGAAAAATGAATACTAAGTATTACAGATACGGAGGTTTTGAAAATTTTGACATTTGATTTAATGAAAAAGGAATGCAATGTAATATTATGGTGAATTCATTTTTCACTCCAACGTTTATTTTCGATGCATCCTAAATTCTTCTGTTTTTTATTGAATTTTAAAATATGCTGCAAGTAAACTCTACTTTTTTATGTGTTGTTTATGTAGGATTTTTTTTAACTTACTAGTCTCTTTTTCTTTGGCAGATAGCTCGCTTGACCACTCTGCCTGAATATCAATTAGTGTTTGACCTCTCATTCTCACTCCATTGTCATATATACATGTAGTTTTGGTAAGGTTTGCAAACTCCAATTTCTTTTTCTCTATCGCTTCTTCAAGTTCATCAAATATAACAATAAGTTCAAGATTTTCTTCTAGAGATTATTCATCTACATGGTTAGTTTATTATTGGATTCTCTCAAGAATGTTAAATCATCTCCTTTGTGCCTATAGTATACCTTAAATTTTATAAATTTCCTTGTCTGCCATACTTATCTTCAATTCCTCCACAGATAATTTTAGTTGATCAATGTCCCTATTAAAAGAGTCACACTGATTGTTGGCAGCAGAAAGCTCCATATCCATCCATGCCTACTATTTTGATTTGAAAATGTTTCAAGATCAATTTTCAACTTCTCAGCATGCCTTTCTCACATCTGTCATCTAGGAGATTGTCAATAGTTTCTTCAGCAACTTTAAGGAATTTTCTTGCAGAGCTAGAGGTCCTATATGATCGGCCACATGCCCTTTTGGAGCAGCTTGCATGGTAGCCTCATGCCATTAGTGTGGAGTGGAAGACCCTAAAGCCTTTGAATTAAATGAGGATGGGTTTGATCCTTCTGCAGGTCCTACACTAGATTTTGCACTAGCATGAAAGTCACCTGAATCTTGTCTTCTGATAAATGATCTGCCATTTACATAATTTTTAGGTGAAAAAATTGTTCTTCCCATAGAGTTCTCTATTTAATCAAAGCTGGTATGTGAACCTAAGGAAATTGCAACCTGTGGAAACAATTTTGCAATTTTTATATGGAACGAATGTACGGAATAATAATTTTAAGAGATTATTTGTGAAGGTGTAGATTTTCTAGAAGATTTAACTCTCTAGAAAATATCAAATGGAAATAGTGTCTCGATCCTTGAACATGCATAGATTTTCGTAATTCCAATATCGAGATGGCCCACTCATATCAACTGCAATGAGGTGGATGGGAAGTACATAAATGAATTGCTAAAACCTGGTGGGAATTAGGATATTATAAGACTGAATCAATGCTTTGGTGATTTATTAATTTAGGATATCCTTTCTATTCCAATCAATATAGAACAACATGAAGATCAATTCAATTGAGCTATTTAATAATTACAAAAAGCATTAAATCTCAGGCTTAAAACTCAATGTTTTTTGAAGAGGTAAATCATTTATGGTGGATTCTTAAGATCATTTTACACCCAAGGGAGAAAATTTTTTGGTGTAGTTTGTGTTGTAATGCAATTCCTTGTAATTCTTTGCTACAAAGAAGGAGGCTTCATGATACAGAGGGTTGTCCATGGGAATATAATCAAGAGGAGGATGTCATACATGTAGCTTTCAAATGTTGCAGACTCCTACAAATTTGAAAGATATTAGAGAGCTAGGGATTTTTTATCCCAACTAAATTCTCTAACTGATATCGAAGACATCTGCAAGAGTATTAATGAGTGTCAAGCAAATTTTATTTGTATATTTTGTTCCTCAATTTATCAAAATTAGAGGGCATGAATGGCTAAAAAACACAATCAATCTTTTGCATATGATAAAAGACTGGATGATTGAATTGCAAGGAGTTATAATAGGAGACATTCAATAAGTTATAAAACTACTTCAACATTTAATGACAGATACTTAATTCATAGTATAGAAGGCTTCATAATATGTCAGATATATCCTTCATCAGATTTGCAGCAAGTCATTTTCAGATTCATTTTAAGGCAAGCTAACAAAGTGGCCAATTTCTGTGCTAAATTTACTCTTAATTGTAATTTCTTTTGGAGTAGAGATGATAGTTGTTTGCTAACTTCCTCTCTCTCTTGGCTTTGTTAAGAGAGGATAGGAATTTATGTTATATATTTAGTTGTAATCTTTTGTATCTCTTTTCATTTAATAAAATGCTCTATACACTCTTTCAAGGAAACAACTAGTTCGCCATGAGCTGTACAATGAAGATTCCATTAGCATACTCCTCCACTAATAACTCCCCATGTTTAACTCTTTTATGAAAGCAAAATATAGAAGGCATAATATTGAGTGAAACGATTCATTTGAATAATTGTAAAACTGAGAATGATATATAATATAATTAGTTGCTTCAAAAGAAAATTGATGACATAACTAACTAATTGTAAAGGGATACAATCCCTCCATAATACATCTGAAATCATAAAGACACTTATCAAGGGAACTCATCTAATATTCTATTTCACAGACCTTTACAGGCTATAAATTTCAAATCAATTTGACAAAAAAGAGAAAAAATGTATTAACAAATAAGAAACAAGAAAAATTATGTATTTCAATGCACTATGCATTTGGTTTTTTCTTTTTATGTTGAAAAAATATCATTTTTTGCTGGAATTAAGATTGAAAATTTTTTGTACTTGATGTAATTCATTCTAAATTGAAAACTACAATATGAAGCCACAATTTGGAGGATTATGAAGAATTGCTTATTTTGTTTCTTTTTTTGTAATAAATAGTACCCTTAGTGTATATAAAAGTTCCATTAAATAGTTTCTAGTAAAATAATATCTAAATTATTCTCAATTCCTATGACAACAAATTTAGGGTGAGTCTCTTTGCACAAGGTTCAGGTTTAATCTCTAATTGGTGAATTATATTCATATTTTTCAACTAAATTATCTAGTGATTGTTTAATATGCTTGCTATAGATTTTTACATGCCAATCTTAATTATTATAAAATGTTATGCTTATTCTCAAATTTCTTTTGGAATTTAGAATTTAAATGACTTTTAAGTCAACATTCAAAATTAATGAAGCTTCTTTTTTGCACAAAAAAGGCTAGTTTTTTTTTTTCAATTGAAAATTAGAATATTGTGAATTGTGATCTTTAATGTGACCCTATGATGTCATACACCACTTTCTAATCTAAATAACATGACTAGCTTTATTATAGGTTTACTAAATTTATCTTTAATTCTTCATTATATATATATATATATATATATATATATATATATATATATATATATATATATATATATATATATATATTTCAAAATAAAACTTCTCATTTATTGATTCTTCATTATATTGATTTATCACATATTACCATTAAGAGTGTCACCATTTTATTAAACCAAGTATTACTTTAGAGTTAGATTATCATCTATATACTCATACTTTTGCATAATAAATCCAATGTCCGAGATAGACTAGACCGGGCTAGTGTTATTTCAATATCTTTGATTGATCGTATGTATGTTATGTACATTGTTGTTTATACGTCTATCAATTGGTTTCGCCTACTGAGGTTTATTTCTTACAAACTCTTTTTTTTTCCTACAAACTCATACCTATTATTTTGTAACTTTTGGGTTATTAATTGTGCACCATTTAGCAAAGAATTTTAAACCCATGCTTTAGGAATATCATTGGAGGTGATTAAAATAATATAATTTAGTTGGTTCAATAGTGATTTGTTCTATAGATGAGTTATTATAATAGTTAAGTTTTAATTACTTTTTCGTGAATAAATTAGTAGGCATTAGTGATCTTATTAGTGGAAAATATTATTGCTTTTATTTGTTGGAATAGGTTATAAATTTATAATCTCTTCCCATTCAATCAAGTTTATTTAATTTCTTTCTAGGCACCATTAGGCAGAGTGGGATAATACAAAAATTGTTCTTTACTCTTATTCTCTCTTTGCATTTCTTAGTTGATATATCAAAACAACTAAATCCATTGAATTTATAATCTAAAGCTCCTCTTTGAATTTCTTGCTAGCATGCTACCTACCATAGGGTGCCGACAATAATCATCACCCTCTTATACTTGTTCATCACCCCCCTTACCTTGCATTGATCCTAAGTCTTGTTCATCTCCCTATATATATATATATATATATATAGAGAGAGAGAGAGAGAGAGAGAGAGAGAGAGAGAGAGAGAGAGATTGCCATAATATGCAAGAGAAAAATGAAATTATCACTATACTCCTCGTAGATGCTGTGATGTTGGATACAAAATTAACACAACTTAGTTAATAAAAAATAGAACTAATAATAAACAGGTGTTGATGCATATGTATAGTATATGAATTTTATTTAATAATTTAAAATAAAACTATTAGTTAATTGATGAAATAAAATAAAATTTTATTTAAAACTTTCAATAATTAAAATAAAACAAGTTAAAAAATATTTTTTAAAATATATTATTAAATGTAAGAAAATTGAAATATATTTGAAAAAGAAAAATATATAATTCACTATTATACACTTAAATATATAATAATATTTCTTTTTATTTTAGAATTAAGTATAGATAAAATTTGAATTAAACTACACATCCACAATTGGAATTAATTAATTCGAATCTCCGCTTTCCTAATTTATACTTTCCTAATTTATATTTCAGCGGTTGGAGTTCCTTCCGCATTCTCTACAAATCATACCGTAATCGCACATTACTAATTTATTTTCTTCTTCTTCCTCCCGACTCCCTTCGTCCTGTCTCGCTCTTCGCTCCCCTATCTCAGCCTGCAACGAGATCGATGCAAAACTCTACCCGCTCACGAGATCAGCTCTAGATGCTGAAAACTCTCCCATCTCACGAGATCTGCCCTCGATGCGGAAAACTCCCCCCTTTCACGCAAACGGCCCTCGATGCCAAAGAAGGTAGATGTCTCTCTTCTCTTCTTTCTCTATCTCTCTCGCTTGCTTGAAGCCTGTCGCTACACCTTTCTTGCATATCTGTAAATCCAATAATCCGTTGAACTCCAGTATTTAGTAAATCTGAATTTAGTGAAAAAAGAGGGAAAATTCTATGAAGTGAATATTACATTTACCATGAGATCAAAATCTTAATTATTTATTAATATATAGTAGGGCTTGTACTGGCTAAAGAAGAAGCAAACAAATAAAAAAGTAGGATAGCCTATCTGCATATATATGTCACCAATGCTAATCCTAATAGGTTTCTAGCATATGGACAATGATTTTATAAAAGTTTGATATTTTAAAAATATCATGAATATTGGTCATTATTGTTGAAAGACTTGTTTGGAGGCTACTCATTTCGCCTATCAATTTAGTTTCATAGTTCTTGTTTATTGTTGAGATGCAATTTTATTTTCTTTTGCGATCTTTTGGATTTTGCTATTTCTCTTTTGTAGTGTCTACTGTATTTGATATTTTATTAGTTCAGTATGAAGGATTACAAAGAGAAGATCACAAAAATGTGCTCGGAGAACTCAATAAAATGGCAATGAGAGAAGAATGAAGATAAGGATTAAAATAAGGACAACTTAAAATAATTCCATTCAACACATTGCTTATGCTAACACATTTAGGAATACGAATAGAAGTATGAAAATGAAATACACATTGCTTACACACATCTTTGTTTTAGTATGTAAATTATATAATATAATTTTTCATCTATAAGATAAATATCAATTAAAGATACTTAAAAAATAATTTAAGTTATTTTCTTAATTTCACAAATATAGATCAATTAAAATTTTTAATGCTTCATGTTTAAGAAAAGTTAACTCGCTCAAATAAATCTGCACAAACGAGTTTATGAGGCATTCTTCTTACACGCATATCTCTTCTTCCCACCCCAACAACAATGAGATTTGATCAGGCGGCACACCCCTGTAAGGATGAGACCCAATTAGGAGGTTGGATCGAATCATGTCCTTGTTTAAAGAGTCAAACAATTAAATTGAGGCTTTAATATAGTTAGAGACCATTCCATATTTGTTTGAATAATTTGAGTGAATTATTAAATTAATTCTATTTTGAATTAGTATGTGTGTTTATGTGTATGCGTGCGTAAATTACAGGTATATTTTGGATAAGAATAATTGTAGAAGAATGATGTAAAATTAACTCTATCTTGCATGAGTATACGTACTTTAGGTGTGTCAATTCGGGTCAACAAGTCGGGTTCGGGTCGAATCCGACTTGACCTGGCCATAAACGAGTTGACACTAACTCTACCTGGTTTTGCAAACGGGTTAGGATTGTCAACCCGAACCAGACTTGTGCGGGTTATTAGGTTGATCGACCTGACCTGCTAGGGCTAGAAATCACGCGCTCGTAGCACAGCGGGTTCGGCTGACTGGCCATTCAGGTCTCGACCGCGCTACAGGAGCCATCTGCGGCTCTGCGCTATAAGAGCCAGCGTAGGTGGGACGATGACAGCGACAACATGGGCAGGATGACGACAACGATAGCGGAAGCTCGGACTCGACCAGACCCAGCGGCAACACAGACGTGATGCAATGGGAGACAAGACGTGGTCACCCATCACCAGGTCATGCACTGACGCGAGTGTAGCGATGACACTGAGTCGTTAACAGGTCACACGGGATGTTACAAATGGGTCAATCCAGATTGGTTTCAGGTTTCCACGTCAATCCGAACCCGACCCGATTTTACAAACCTGTCGGAATTACAAACTTGAACCCAACCCGTATGACAAACAGGTTGACCCAAACTCGGAATTTTTATTTTGTATTAGTATATGTGCGTATGTGCATGTGCATATATGTGAATTATACGTGCATTTAAGATAATAATAATAGTTGGAGAATGGTGTAAAATTAACTTTATATTGCATGAGTGTATGTGTATATTATTTATATATGTTTGTTTGAATACTTTGATTTAAATATATATTAATTCTATTTTGTATTAACATGTATATTTGTGTGCATATGAGTGTAATAATTTGTTTATGATATCATGAGTATATGTTTGATATGCACATATATGTATCAACTATGTATGTGTGAATAGTGTGTGCTCATACATGTGATATGTTTGGATCAAAAAATAATAAGATAATATATACTTGTATGTTTGTTTGTGTATTTGTTTGAGCATGTGTGTGTGTATGCATGCTTTTATTATCTGTGCGCATTTTTTCCTTATACATTTATTATGTTTTGACTAAAAAAAGTTAAGCTATTAGTTAAGTTGTAATTGATATAGTTAAGTAAGATTACCTAGTTGATTTAACTTTATTAATGGATATATATAATTTGTTAGGTGTAATTGACTTATGCATGTATGTGTCTATGTGGATGTGTATTTGAATCGTGTTTGTTTGTGTGAAAAATATGTGAATTGTGTGAACTATTTATGTATGTACTTATATGTGAATTTTTTGAGTGCAGTGTAATTACGTGTTTTGAGAGATTTATGTCTGTGTGCGTGTTGTGTGCATGTGTGCTTAAACTGTTTTATGCTTAAATTATGCAAACTATCTCTTTATGCATGGGGGATCATGCTTGGATAACAAGCATGTGCATGTTTCTATTGGCACTTATGTGTGACATTTACATGTGAATTATGTGCGTGAGTGTTATTATCATATATATTTTTATTTGTATATGAACCTAATCATCTCTGTAGCTTTATTTACTTATGCCCTATCAATTGATTTTCTTCAACTTCAACCCACCTTAATGGAGTTTAGCACATTCTTCCATATTATACTTCAGAAGATGTTATTTGAATATTGAATTGATAACTATTATTGTACACAAATTCTATTAATTAGAATATGGTCTTCCAAGCTACTGATAAAGTCCAATACATATAATTCTTTTTAATTGGCCATTTGTCAGTAGATAAAATGTTGTATTGAAATTTAACTTTATACCAAAATTTTTATGTATGTGCTTCCATGATCTAGAAGTAATCTCTCATCTTTGTCGGATATTATTATCATTGGAATACAATGCAACTTCACAATCTCTTTTACATATTGCATCGTTAATTTCTCTACTAAATTTATTTGCTTGATAATGTTATTATGACTATCTAAATCTGGCAAACCCCATAACAAAATCTATTGTAAATTTTTTTATTTTTATTTTAGGATAGTAATGACAGGAATAAACCACTTTGGTCATTGGTGTTCAGGCTTCACTGTTTGGTAGATTTCACATTTGGTCATATGTTTCAACTTCTTATGTGGTGTATGTGTGAATTGTGTGCATAAGTGTGATTATTGTGTATTTTTCTTTGTGTATAAATTACATGCTTATGTGCTTGTATGCATGCATGAGTCCATCCCCAACTCTTCATTGCGAAAACATGTTGTCTGAGCACTCACCTCAGTCGCTGCTTCGTTAGGAAGAAAATTGGGAGAGTTTGCAGTGCCATTGTGTTACTATTTACGTGTGAACTATGCATGTTCTTTTGACTTTATTGTGTGCATGTGTGTTGAACTCTTGTATGCGTGATCTATATCAACTATCTTTAGGCATGTAGCTTGCCCATGAGTGCTTATGTGTGGGATATATATGTGGGAACTATGTGCGTGAGGGTAGCTCCCTTGCATGTTTACTTTTGCATGAATGGAGTTTATGATATCATGAATATATTTTTGATATGCACGTACATGTATTAACTTTGTATTTGTATGAATAATATGTGCTCATGCATGTGATATGTCTAGATCAAATAATAATGAAGATAATATGTGCTTGTACGTTTGTTCGTGTATGTGTTTTAGCATATGTGTGTGCTTGTATACTTCTATTATGTGTGTGCATTTTTTTCTTATACATTTGTTGTGTTCTGACTAAAAAAAGTTGAAGCTATTAGTTAAGTTGTAATTGATATAACTACGTATAATTACCTTGTTAATTTAGCTTGATTAATGGATAAATCTAATTTGCTAGGTGTAATTGATGTATGCATGTATGTGTCCATACGCATGTGTATTTGAATCATGTTTGCTTGTGTGAAATATGTGTGAATTGTGTGAGCTATTTATGTATATGCTTGTATATGAATTTTTTGAGTATGGTGTAATTATGCGTTTTGAGAGATTTATGCCTATGTGCGTATTGTGTGCATGCGTGCTTAAACTGTTTTATGCTGAAACTATATAAATTTTCTCTTTATGCATGGGGGTTCATGCTCAACTAGCAAGCATGAATGTGTTTTTATTGGCGCTTATGTGTGACATTTACGTGTGAATTGTGTTTGTGAGTGTTATTATCATCTATTTTATTTTGTATATAAACCTGATCATCTCTGTAACTTTATTTACTTAGGCCCTATTAATTGACTTTATTCAACTTTAACCCAACTTAATGAATTTTAGCACCTTCTTCCATGTTATGTTTCATAAGGTGTCTGTTGAATATTGAATTCATAACTATTATTGGACAAATTCTATTAATTAGAATATGATCTTCCAAGCTACCGCTAAAGTTCAATACACAATTCTTTCTAATTGATCATTTTTCAGTGGTTAAAATATTGTACTGATATTTAACTTTATACCAAAATTTTCATGTATGTGCTTTCATGGTCTTGAAGTGGATCTCTCATCTTTGCCAGATACTATTACCTTTGGAATACAATGTAACTTAAAAATCTCTTTTACGCATTGTTTCGTTAATTTCTCTACTGAATTCATTTGCTTGATAATGTTATTTTGACCCATCTATATCTGGAAAGCCCCATAACAAAATCCATTACAAATTTTTCTTATTTTTATTTTAGGATAGTAATAAAAGGAATACATCACTTTGTTCATTGGTGTTCAGCCTTCATTGTTTGGTAGATTTCATATTTGGCCATATATTTCAATTTCTTGTGGTGTATGTCTGAATTGTGTGCGTGAGAGAGATTGTTGTATACTTTTCTTTCTGTATAAATTATATGATTATGCATATGCATATGTGCTTGCATGCATGCGTGAGTCCTTTCCCAACTCTTCATTGCGAAAGCATGTTGTCTGAGCACTCGTCTCAACCACTGCTTCGTTAGAAAGAAAATTGGGAGAGTTTACGGTGTCATCGTGTTATGTGTGTGAACTATGCATGTTCATTTGACTGTATTGTGTTCTTGTGTGTTTGAAATCTTGTATGTGCAATCTATATGAACTATCTTTTAGCTTGCAGTTTGCCCAAGAGCGCTTATGTGTGGGGTATGTATGTGGGAATTATGTGCGTGAGGGTAGCTCCTTCGTATGTTTATTTTTGCATAAATGGTGTTTATGATATCATGAGTAAATGTTTGATATGCACGTACATGTATCAACTGTGTATTTGTGTTTGTATAATGTGTGCTCATGCATGTGATTTGTTTGGATCAAAAAATAATGAAGATAATATGTGCTTGTACGTTTGATCATTTATGTGTTTTAGCATGTGTGTGCGTGCATGCATGTTTATATTATGTGTGCGCATTTTTTTCTTATACATTTGTTATGTTTTGACTAAAAAAAGTTGCGCTATTAGTTAAGTTGTAATTGATATAGCTAAGTATGATGACCTAGTTGATTTAGCTTGATTAATGGATAAATCTAATTTGTTATGTATAATTGATGTTTGCAATGTGTCCGTATGCATGTGTATTTGATTCATGTTTACTTGTGTGAAAGATGTATGAATTGTGTAAACTGTTTATATTTGTGCTTGTATGTGAATTTTTTGAATGCGGTGTAATTATGTATTTGGAGAGATTTATGTCTGTGTTGTATGCATGGGTGTAAGCACTTTTATGCTTAAACTATATAAACTATCTCTTTATGCATGTGGGTTCATGCTCGGCTAGCAAGTATGGGCGCGTTTCTATGGGCGCTTATGTGCGAACGTGTGAATTGTGTGTGCATGAGTGTTATTATTATGTATATTTGTTTGTATATGAACCTGACCATTTCTGTAGCTTTATTTACTTAGGCCCTATTAATTGACTTTTTTCAATTTCAACCCAGCTTAATAGAGTTTAGCGCCTTCCATATTATACTTCATAAGGTATCATTTGAATATTGAATTTATGACTATTATTATACACAAATTCTATTAATTAGAATATGGTCTTCCAAACTACCGACAAAGTCCAATACATATAATTCTTTCTAATTGATCATTTGTTAGTAGATAAAATGTTATACTGAGATTTAACTTTATACCAACATTTTCATGCATGTGCTTCTATGGTCTTGAATTAAATCTCTCATATTTGTTGAATACTATTACTTTTAGAATATAGTACAACTTGACAATCTTGTTTACATATTGTCTTCTCTTCTGAATTCATTTGCTTGATAGTGTTATTATGACTCTATCTCGATCTGGGAAGCTTCATAACAAAATTCATTGTAATTTCTTTTTATTATAGGATAGTAATGACAAGAATAAATCACTTTGGCCATTGGTGTTTTGCCTTCACTGTTCAGTAGATTTCACATTTGGCCATATTTTTTCAACTTCTTGTGTGATGTATGTGTGAATTGTGTGCATGAGTGTGATTATTATTTACTTTTCTTTGTGTATAAATTAAATGCTTATGCATATGCCTATATTCTTGCATGCATGCGTGAGTCAATCCTCAACTCTTCATTGCGAAAGCATACTGTCTGAAGCACTCATCTCAACTGCTGCTTTGTTAGAAAGAAAAATTATGAGAGTTTGTGGTGCTATTATATTACTATTTATGTGTGTGAACTATGGATATTCATTTGACTATATTATGTGTATGTGTGTTTAAACTCTTGTATGTGTGATCTATATGCACTATCTTTAGGTATACAGGTTGCCCAAGAGCACTTATGTGTGGGGTATGTCTGTGGGAACTATGTGCGCGAGGGCAGCTTGTTCGCATTTTTATTTTTGCATGAATGATATTTATGATATTATGAGTATATGTTTGATATGCATGTACATATATCAATTATGTATTTGTGTGTGAATAATGTGTGCTCATGCATGTGATATATTTGGATCAAAAATAATGAAGATAATATGCTTGTACATTTGTTCGTGTATGTGTTTTAGCATGTGTGTGTGCGTGCATGCATGCTTATATTATATACATGCATTTTTTCCTTATACATTTGTTGTGTTTTAACTCAAAACGTTACGCCATTAGTTAAGTTGTAATTGATATAGCTACGGATGATTACCTAATTGATTTAGCTTGATTAATGGATAAATCTAATTTGTTAGGTATAATTGACGTATACATGTATATGTCCTTGTGAATGTGTATTTGAATCATATTTGTTTGTGTGAAAGATGTGTGAGCTGTGTGAACTGTTTATGTATGTGCTTATATGTAAATTTTTTGAGTGCTGTGTAATTACGTATTTTGAGAAATTTTTGTTTGTATGTTGTGTGCACGCGTGTTAAACTCTTTTATCTTAAACTATATAAATTATCTTTTTATGCATGAGGGTTCACACTCAGCTAGCAAGCATGGGTGTGTTTCTATGGGTGCTTGTGTGTGACATTTACGTATGAATTGTGGGCGTGAGTGTTATTATCATGTATTTTGTTTGTATATGAATCTGATCATCTCTGTAGCTTTGTTTACTAAGGCCTTATTAATTGAATTTCTTCAACTTCCACCCACCTTAATGGAGATTAGCACCTTCTTCCATATTATACTTCATAAGGTGTCATTTGAATATTGAATTGATAACTATTATTATATGCAAATTCTATTAATTAGAATATGGTCTTCCAAGCTACCGCCAAAGTCCAATACATATAATTCTTTCTAGTAGACTATTTGTCAATGGATAAAATGTTGTATTGAGATTTAACTTTATACCAAAATTTTCATGTTTGTGTTTCTGTTGTCTTGAAGTAAATCTCTCATCTTTGTCAGATACTATTATCTTTGGAATACAATACAATTTGACAATCTCTTTTACATATTATCTCATTAATTTCTCTATTGAATTCATTTGCTTGATAATATTATTATAACCAATCTAGATATGGAAAACCCCTTAACAAATCCATTACAATTTTTTTTCTTTTTTAGGATAGTAATGATAAGAATAAATCACTTTGGCCATTGGTGTTAAGTTTTCAATGTTTGGTTGGTGTATGTGTGAATTGTGTGTATGAGTATGATTATTGTGTACTTTTCTATGTGTATAAATTACATGCTTATGCATATGCCTATGTGCTTGCATACATGCATGAGTCCATCCCTAACTCTTTATTGTGAAAGCATGCTGTCTCGAGCACTCGCCTCAACCGTTGCTTTGTTAGTAAACAAATTTGGGAGAGTTTGCGGTGCTATATATGTTAATATTTATGTGTGTGAACTATATGTGTTCATTTAACTATATTGTATGCATGTGTGTTTGAACTCTTATATGCGCGATCTATATGAACTATTTTTAGGCATGTAGCTTGCCAAAGAGCACTTATGTGTGGGGTATATATGTAAGAACTATGTGATAAGGGTTGCTCCCTCGCATGTTTATTTCTGCATGAATGGTATTTATGATATGATAAGTATATATTTGATATGCACGTACATATATTAAATGTGTATTTGTGTGTGGATAATGTATGCTCCTGCATGAGATATATTTGGATCAAAAAATATGAAGATAATATGTGTTTGTAAGTTTGTTCGTGTATGTGTTTTAGCATGTGTGTGCATGCATGCTTCTATTATATATGCGTATTTTATCCTTATACATTTGTTGTGTTTTGACTAAAAAAATTACGTTATTAGTTAAGCTGTAATTGATATAGCTAAGTATGATTACTTAGTTGATTTAGGTGTAATTGACGTATGCATATATGTGTCCATGTAGGGGTGTCAATATTTGACACTACACGAAAACCCGACTCGAACCCGACCTGAAAATTTCTGGTTTGACCAGACCCGATTTCAAAACGGGTCTGGTTTGGGTTCCCGGATTCGACCCGTTTGAAAAACGGGTCGGGTTCAGGTTGACCTGACGGGTTGCCGGGTCAACCCGAAAACCCGTTTAAAATGATCTGCCCGGGCTGCTCCGGTTGCCCGAGCGCCTACCTGGTTGCCTACGCCCTGCCCGAGCTCTGCCTGCAGCTGCTCGCGTGCCCGCCGAGGCTGCCCGCACCTGCCAGCTGCAATCCACGCGCCCGCCGAGGCTGCCCACGCGCTTGCGGATGCTTGCCTGCCTGCCCTCGAGCCCGCGCCATGCCCGCGTGCTTCCCTGCCCGCGCGCGGACGCGAGCTACCCTTCCTGCTCACGGACGCGAGCTGTCCAGCCCACGCGCCGCCCACTGTCCAGCCCGCCCGCCACTCCGCCGTCCCGCCGCTGTTTCGTGTCGGGTCGGGTCAACCCGGCAACCCGACGGAACGGGTCCGAGTTCGAATTTTTGACCCGTTTATCTACCCGGGTCGGGTTAGGGTTGACCCGTTTGAACCCGGGTCAGTTCTGATTCTACCCGAACTCGACCCGAAACCTAATTTTGACACCCATATGTCCATGTGCATGTGTAATTGAATCGTGTTTACTTGTGTCAGAGATGTGCGAGCTGTTTGAACTATTTATGTATGTGCTTGTATGTGAATTTTTTGAGTGCGGTGTAATTACGTGTTTTGAGAGATTTTGTCTGTGTGCGTATTGTGTCCATGCGTGGTTAAACTCTTTATGCCTAAATTATATAAACTATCTCTTTATGTATGGGGGTTCATGATCGGCTAGCAAGCATGGGCGTGTTTATATGGGCACTTATGTGTGACATTTTACGTGTAAATGCATACATGAGTTTTATTATCATATATTTTTGTTTGTATATTACCTGATCATCTTTGTAGCTTTGTTTTCTTATGCCCTATTAATTAACATTCTTCAACTTCAACCAACTTAATGGAGTTTCACACCTTGTTCTATATTATGCTTCATAGGGTGTCATTTGAAATATTGAATTGATAGCTATTATTGTACGCAAATTCTTTTAATTAGAATATGATCTTCCAAGCTACCGCCAAAGTCCAATACATATAATTCTTTCTAATTGACCATTTGTCAGTGGATAAAATCTTGTACTAAGATTTAACTTCATACCAAAATTTTTATGTTTTTGCTTCCATAGTCTTGAAGTAAATTCATCTTTGTCAGATATTTTTATCTTTGGAATACAATGCAACTTGACAATCTCTTTTATATATTATCTCATTATTTTTCTCTATTGAATTCATTTGCTTGATAATGTTATTATTACCCTATCTAGATCTGGAAAACCCCTTAAAAAATTATTGCAATTTTTTCTTTTTTCTTTTTTAGGATGATAATGACATGAATAAACCACTTTGGCCATTGGTGTTCAACCTTCACTATGTTGTAGATTTCATATTTGGACATATATTTCAACTTATTGTGTGGTGTATGTGTGAATTGTGTGCATGAGTGTGATTATTGTTAATTTTTTGTCTGTATAAATTACATGCTTATGCATATGCCTATGTGCTTGCATGCATGCGTGAGTCCATCCCTCATTCTTCATTATGAATACATGTTGTCTAAAGCACTCGCCTTAACCGCTACTTCGTTAGGAAGAAAAATTGGGACAGTTTGCGGTGCTACTGTGTTAATTATTTATGTGTGTTAACTATGTGTGTTCATTTGACTGTATTGTCTGCATGTTTGTTTAAACTCATGTATGCACGATATATATGAACTATCTTTAGGTATGCAAGCTTGTCTAAGAGCGCTATGTGTAGGGTATGTATGTGGAACTATGTGTGTGAGGGTAGTTCCTCACATGTTTATTTCTGCATGAACGGTGTTTTATGATATCATGTGTATATGTTTGATATGCATGTACATATATCAATTGTATATTTGTGTGTGAATAATGTGTGCTCATACATGAGATATGTTTAGATCAAAAAATAATGAAGATAATATGTGCTTGTACGCTTGTTCGTGTACATATATCAATTGTATATTTGTGTGTGAATAATGTGTGCTCATATATGAGATATGTTTAGATCAAAAAATAATGAAGATAATATGTGCTTGTACGCTTGTTCGTGTATATGTTTTAGCATATGTGTGTGTGCATGCATGCTTCTATTATGTGTGCTCATTTTTCCTTATATATTTGCTGTATTTTGAATAAAAAAAGTTGCGCTATTAATTAAGTTGTAATTGATATAGTTAAGTATGATTACCTAGTTAATTTAGGTATAATTATTAGGTGTAATTGACGTATGCATGTATTTATCCATGCGCATGTGTATTTAAATCATGTTTTCTTGTGTGAAATATGTGTGAATTGTGTGAGCTATTTATGTATATGCTTGTATATGAATTTTTTGAGTGCGGGTGTAATTATATGTTTTGAGAGATTTTATGTCTATGTGCGTGTTGTGTGCATGCATGCTTAAACTGTTTTATGCTTAAATTATATAAACTCTCTTTATGCATGGGGGTTCATGCTCGGCTAGCAAGCATGGCGTATTTCTATGGGCGCTTATATGTGACATTTATGTGTGAATTGTGTGCGTGAGTGTTATTATCATGTATTTTATTTTGTATATAAACTTGATTATCTCTATAACTTTATTTACATAGGTCCTATTAATTGACTTTCTTCAACTTTAACCCCAGCTTAATAAATTTTAGCACCTTCTTCCATGTTATGCTTTATAAGGTGTCTGTTGAATATTGAATTCATAACTATTATTCTACAAATTCTATTAATTAGAATATGGTCTTCCAAGATACCGCCAAAATTCAATACATATAATTCTTTCTAATTGATCATTTTTCAGTGGATAAAATGTTGTACTGAGAGTTAACTTTATACCAAAATTTTTATGTATGTGCTTCCATGGTCTTGAAGTAAATCTCTCATTTTTGTCAGATACTATTACCTTTGAAATGCAATGCAACTTAAAAATCTCTTTTACATATTGTCTCGTTAATTTTTCTACTGAATTCATTTGCTTGATAATATTTTTATGACCCTATCTATATCTGGGAAGCCCCATAACAAAATCCATTACAATTTTTTCTTTTTTTTATTTTAAGATAGTAATAAAAGGAATAAATCACTTTGTCCATTGGTGTTTAGCCTTCATTGTTTGGTAGATTTCACATTTGGCCATATATTTCAATTTCTTGTGTAGTGTATGTGTGAATTGTATGCATGAGGGTGATTATTGTATACTTTTTTTTGTGTATAAATTAGATGATTATGCATATGCATATGTGCTTGCATGCATGCGTGAGTCTATTCCCAACTCTTCATTGCGAAAGCATTTTGTCTGAGCACTCGCCTCAACCGTTGCTTCTTTAGGAAGAAAATTGGGAGAGTTTGCGGTGCCACCGTGTTATGTGTGTGAACTATGTATGTTCATTTGACTGTATTGTGTTCATGTGTATTTGAATTTTTGTATGTGCAATCTATATGAATTATTTTTTAGCATGCAGCTTGTCCAAGAGCGCTTATGTGTGGGGTATGTATGTGACAACTATGTGCGTGAGGGTAGCTCCTTTGTATGTTTATTTTTGCATGAATGGTGTTTATGATATCGTGAGTAAATGTTTGATATGCACGTACATGTATCAACTGTGTATTTGTGTGTGTATAATGTGTGCTCATGCATGTGATTTATTTGGATTAAAAAATAATGAAGATAATATGTGCTCGTACGTTTGTTTGTTTATGTGTTTTAACATGTGTGTGTTCATGCATACTTTTCTTTGTGTATAAATTGCATGTTTATGTATATGCCTATGTTCTTGCATGCATGCATGAGTCCATCCTCAACTCTTCATTGCAAAAGCATACTGTCTGAAACACTCGTCTCAACTGCTGCTTTGTTAGGAAGAAAAATTAGGATAGTTTGCGGTGCTATTGCGTTACTATTTATGTGTGTGAACTATGCATATTCATTTGACTGTATTATGTGCATGTGTGTTTAAACTTTTGTATGTGCGATCTATATGAACTATCTTAAGGCATGCAAGTTGCCCAACAGCTCTTATGTGTGGGGTATGTCTGTGGGAATTATGTGAGTGAGGGCAACTTCTTCGCATCTTTATTTTTACATGAATGATATTTACGATATTATGAGTATATGTTTGGTATACGTATACATGTATCAATTATGTATTTGTATGTGAATAATGTGTGCTCATGCATGTGATATGTTTTGATCAAAAAATAATGAAGATAATATGCTTGTACGTTTGTTCGTGTATGTGTTTTAGCATGTGTGTGTGTGCATGCATGCTTCAATTATATATGTGCATTTTTTTCTTATACATTTGTTGTGTTTTAACTAAAAAAGTTGCGCTATTAGTTAAGTTGTAATTGATATAGCTACGTATGATTACCTAGTTGATTTAGTTTGATTAATTGATAAATCTAATTTGTTAGGTATAATTGATGTATATATGTATATGTCCTTGTGCATGTGTATTTGAATCATGTTTGCTTGTGTGAAAGATGTGTGAGCTATGTGAACTGTTTATGTATGTGCTTATATGTAAATTTTTTTAGTGCTGTGTAATTATGTGTTTTGAGAGATTTTTGTTTGTGTGTTGTGTGCATGTGTGTTAAACACTTTTATCTTAAACTATATAAATTATCTTTTTATGCATGGGGGTTCTTGCTCAGCTAGCAAGTATGGGTGTGTATGTATGGATGCTTATGTGTGACATTTATGTATGAATTGTGCGCGTGAGTGTTATTATCATGTATTTTTGTTTGTATATAAACCTGATCATCTCTGTAACTTTGTTTACTAAGGCCTCATTAATTGAATTTCTTTTACTTCCACCCACCTTAATGGAGTTTACACCTTCTTCCATATTATACTTCATAAGGTGTTATTTAAATATTGAATTGATAACTGTTATTGTATGCAAATTTTATTAATTAGATTATGGTCTTCCAAGCTACCGCCAAAGTCCAATACATATAATTCTTTCTAATTGACTATTTGTCAATGGATAAAATGTTGTACTGAGATTTAACTTCATACCAAAATTTTCATGTTGTGCTTCCATGGTCTTGAAGTAAATCTCTCATCTTTGTCAGATATTTTTACCTTTGCAATACAATGCAACTTGACAATATCTTTTATATATTATATCATTATTTTATCTATTGAATTCATTTGCTTGATAATGTTATTATTACCCTATCTAGATCAGGAAAAACACTTAATAAAATTCATTGCAATTTTTTCTTTTTTAGGATAATAATGACAGGAATAAACCACTTTGGCCATTGGTGTTCAGCCTTCACTGTTTGATAGATTTCACGTTTGGTCATATATTTTAACTTCTTGTGTGGTGTATATGTGAATTGTGTGCATGAGTGTGATTATTGTGTATTTTTTGGTGTGTATAAACTACATAATTATGCATATGTCTATGTGCTTGCATGCATGCATGAGTTCATCCCCAACTCTTAATTGCGAAAACATGCTATCTGAAGCACTCGCCTCAACCGCTGCTTCGTTAGGATGAAAAATTGGAAGGCTTTGCGGTGCTACTATGTTACTATTTATGTGTGTGAACTATGCGTGTTCATTTGACTGTATTGTGTGCATGTATGTTTGAACTCTTCTATGCGTGATCTATATAAACTATCTTTAGGCATGCAGCTTGCCCAAGAGCGCTTATGTGTGGGGTATATATATGAGAACTATGTGCGTGCGAGTAACTCCCTCGTATATTTATTTCTGCATGAATGGTGTTTATGATATCATGAGTATATATTTGGTATATATGTACATGTATCAATTGTGTATTTGTGTGTGAATAATGTGTGCTCATGCATGAGATATGTTTAGATAAAAAAATAGTGAAGATAATATTCGCTTGTGCGTTTGTTCGTGTATATGTTTTAGCATATGTATGTGTATGCTTCAATTATGTATGCACATTTTTTTCTTATATATTTGTTGTGTTTTAACAAAAAAGATTGCGCTATTAGTTAAGTTGTAATTGATATAGATAAGCATGATTACCTAGTTGATTTAAGTGTAATTATTAGGTGTAATTGACGTATGCATGTATGTGTCCATGTGCATGTATAATTAAATCGTGTTGGCTTGTGTCAAAGATGTGTGAGTTGCGTGAACTGTTTATGTATGTGCTTGTATGTGAATTTTTTTAGTGCTGCATAATTATATGTTTTGAGAGATTTATGTCTGTGTGTATTGTGTGCATGCATGTTTAAATTCTTTTATGCTTAAACTATATAAACTATCTATTTATGCATGGAGGTTCATGCTCGGCTAGTAAGCATGGGCGTATTTCTATAGGTGCTTATGTGTGACATTTATGTATGAATTGTGTGCGTGAGTTTTATTATCATGTATTTTTGTTTGTAAATGATCCTGATCATCTCTGTAGCTTTATTTTCTTAGGCCATGTTAATTGACTTTCTTCAACTTTAATCCAACTTAATGGAATTTAGCACCTTTCATATTATGCTGCATAGGGTGTCATTTGAATATTTAATTGATAAATATTATTATATGCAAATTTTATTAATTTGAATATGGTCTTCCAAGCTACCGCCAAAATCCAATACATGTAATTCTTTCTAATTAACGATTTGTCAGTGGATGAAATGTTGTACTGAGATTTAACTTTACCAAAATTTTTATGTTTGTGCTTTTATGGTCTTGAAGTAAATCTCTCATCTTTGTCGGATACTATTACTTTTGGAGTACAATGCAACTTGATAATCTCTTATATATATTATATTGTTAATTTCTCTACTGAATTTATTTGCTTGATAATTTTATTATGACCCTATCTAGATTTAGAAAACTCCTTAATAAAATTTATTGTAATTTTTTTTTCTTTTTTAGGATAGGAATGACAGAAATAAATCACTTTGACCATTGGTGTTCAGCTTTCACTATTTGGTAGATTTCATATTTGTCCATATATTTCAACTTCTTGTGTGGTGTATATGTGAATTATGTGCATGAATGTGATTATGGTGTACTTTTCTGTGTGTATAAATTATATGCTTATGCATATGCCTATGTACTTGCATGTATGCATGAGTTCATCCCTAACTGTTCATTACGACAACATGCTATTTGAAGCACTCGCCTGAATCGTTGCTTCTTTAAGAAGAAAAATTGGGAGAGTTTGCGGAGCTATTGTGTTTGTATTTATTTGTGTGAACTATGCGTATTCATTTGACTGTATTGTGTGCATGTGTGTTTAAACTCTTGTATGCGCGATCTATATGAACTATATTTAGGAATGCAGTTTGCCCAAGAGCGCTTATGTGTGGGATATGTATGTGGGAACTATGCGCATGAGGGTAGCTCCTTCGCATGTTTATTTTTGCATGATGGTGTTTATGATATCATAAGTATATGTTTGATATGCACATATATGTATCAAATGTGTATTTATATGTGAATAATGTGTGCTCATGCATGAGATATGTTTGGATCAAAAAATAAAGAAGATAATATGTGCTTGTATGTTTGTTCGTGTGTGTTTTAGCATGTGAGTGCATGCATGCTTTTATTATGTGTGCGCATTTTTTTTTATACATTTGCTGTATTTTGACTAAAAAAAGTTGCGCTATTAGTTAAGTTGTAATTGATATAACTAAGTATGATTACCTGGTTAATTTAGGTCTAATTGTTCGGTGTAATTGACGTATGCATGTATGTGTTCATGTACATGTGTAATTGAATCATGTTTGCTTGTGTGAAAGATGTGTGAGCTGTTTGAACTGTTTATGTATGCACTTGTATGTGAATTTTTTGAGTGCGCGATAATTACGTGTTTTGAGAGATTTTTGTCTATCTTTGTATTGTGTTCATGCTTGTTTAAACTCTTTTATGCTTAAACTATATAAACTATTTCTTTATGCATGGAGTTTCATGCTTGGCTAGCAACAATGGACGTGTTTTTATGGGCGCTTATGTGTGACATTTACGTATGAATTATGTGCGTTAGTTTTATTATCATATATTTTTGTTTGTATATGAAAATGATCATGTCTACAGTTTTGTTTTTCTAGGCCCTATTAATTGACTTTCTTCAACTTCAAACCAATTTGATGGAGTTTTGCACCTTCTTCCATATTATGCTTTATAGGGTATCATTTGAATATTGAATTGATAACTATTATTGTATGTAAATTCTATTAATTAGTATATCGTCTTCCAAGCTACCGCCAAAGTTTTATACATATAGTTTTTTCTAATTGACCATCTGTCTGTGGATAAAATTTTGTACTGAGATTTAACTTTATACCAAAGATTTTATGTTCGTACTTCCTTGGTCTTCAAGTAATCTCTCAACTTTGTCGGATACTATTATTTTTGGAATACAATGCAACTTGATAATCTCTTTTATATATTATCTCGTTAATTTTTCTACTGAATTCATTTGCTTGATAATTTTGCTGTGACCCTATCTAGATCTAAAAAAGCCTTTAACAAAATCCATTGTAATTTATTCTTTTTTATTTTTTAGGATAGTAATAACAGGAATAAATCACTTTGCCATTGGTATTTAATATTTTTTGTTTGGTATATTTCATGTTTGGACATATATTTCAACTTTTTGTGTGGTGTATGTGTGAATTGTGTGCTTGAGTGTGATTATTGTGTACTTTTCTGTGTGTATAAATTACATGCTCATGCATATGCCTATGTGCTTGCATGTCTGACAGGAATAAATCACTTTGTCATTGATGTTCAGCCTTCAGTATTTGGTAGATTTCACGTCTGGCCATATATTTCAACTTCTTATGTGGTGTATGTGTGAATTATGTGCATAAGTATGATTATTTAGTATTTTTCAGTGAGTATAAATTACATGCTTATGCATATTTGATAGGAATAAATCACTTTGCCATTAGTGTTTAACCTTCACTGTTTAGTAGATTTCATATTTGGTCATGTATTTCAACTTGTGTAGTGTATGTGTGAATTGTGTGCAAAGTTTGATTATTGTGTACTTCTCTGTGTGTATAAATTACATGCTTATACATATGCCAATTTGTTTGCATGTGTGACAGGAATAAATCACTTTGCTATTGGTGTTCAGCCTTAACTATTTGGTCATATATTTCAACTTCTTGTGTGGTGTATGTGCGAATTGTGTACATGAGTGTGATTATTATGTACTTTTTTGTGTGTATAAATTACATGCTTATACATATACCTATGTGCTTGCATGCATGCGAGAGTTCGTCCCCAACACTTTATTGCAGCTTGCCCAAGAGCGCTGTGTGGGGTATGCATGTGGGAACTATGCGCGTGAGGGTAGGTCCCTCGCATGTTTATTTCTGCATGAATGGTGTTTATGATATAATGAGTATATGTTTGATATGCACTTACATATATCAACTATGTATTTATGTGTGAATAATGTGTGCTCATGCATGAGATATGTTTAATTCAAAAAATAATGAAGATAATATATGCTTGTATATTTATTCGTGTATGTGTTTTAGCATGTGTGTGGGCATGAATATTTTTATTACGTGTGCACATTTTTTCCTTATACATTTGCTGTGTTTTGACTAAAAAAAGTTTCGCTATTAGTTATGTTGTAATTGATATAGCTAATTATGATTACCTGGTTTATTTGGGTGTAATTGACGTATGTATGTATATGTTCATGTGCATGTGTAATTGAATCGTGTTTGCTTGTGTGAAAGATGTGTGAGCTGTGTGAACTATTTATGCATGCGTTTGTATGTGAATTTTTTGAGTTTGGGGTAATTACATGTTTTGAGAGATTTATGTTTGTGTTCGAGTTGTGTTCATGCGTGTTTAAACTCTTTTATGCTTAAACTATATAAACTATCTTTTTATGCATGGGGTTCATGCTGGCTAGCAAGCATGAGCGTGTTTTTATGGGCGCTTATGTGTGACATTTACATATGAATTGTGTGCATGAGTTTTATTATCATATATTTTTATTTGTATATGAAAATGATCATCTCTGTAGCTTTGTTTTCCTAGATCCTATTAATTGAAATTCTTCAACTTCAACCCAACTTGATAAAGTTTAGCAGCTTCCATATATGCTTTATAGAGTGTCATTTAAATATTTAATTGATAACTATTATTGTACGTAATTTCTATTAATTAGAATATGATCTTACAAACTACCGCCAAATTCCAATACATATAATTCTTTCTAATTGACTATTTCTCAGTGGATAAAATATTGTACTAAGATTTAACTTTATATCAAAATTTTCATGTTTGTGCTTCCATGGTCTTCAAGTAAATCTCTCATCTTTGTCGGATACTATTACCTTTGGAATACAATGCAACTTGACAATCTCTTTTACATATTATCTCGTTAATTTCTCTACCGAATTCATTTGCTTGATAATTTTATTATGACCCTATCTAGATTTTGAAAAACCCTTAACAAAATTTATTGCAATTTTTTCTTTTTTATTTTTTAGAATAATAATGACAGGAATAAATCACTTTGTCATTGGTGTTCAGCCTTCACTGTTTGGTAAATTTCACGTTCGGCCAAATATTTTAACTTGTGTGATGTATGTGTGAATTATGTACATGAGTGTGATTATTGTGTACTTTTTTGTGTGTATAAAATATATACTTATGCATATGCCTATATGCTTGCATGCCTGGCAGGAATAAATTACTTTGCCATTGGTGTTCAGCCTTCACTGTTGATAGATTTAACATTTGGACATATATTTCAACTTCTTATGTGGTGTATGTGTGAATTGTGTGCATGAGTGTGTTCATTATGAACTTTTCTGTGTGTATAAATTACATGCTTATACATATGCCTATGTGCTTGCATGCATGCGTGAGTCCATCCCCAACTCTTTATTGCGAAAGCATGTTGTCTGAAGCACTCGCCTCAACCACTGCTTCGTTAGAAAGAAAAATTGGGAGAGTTTGCGGTGCTACTATGTTTGTATTTATGTGTGTGAATTATGCGTGCTCATTTGACTGTATTGTGTGCATGTTTGTTTGAACTTTATTGTGTGCATGTGTGTTTAAACTCTTGTATGCGTGATGTATATGAAGTATCCTTAGGCTTGTAGCTTGCCCAAGAGCGCTTATGTGTGGAGTATGTATGTGGGAACTATGTGCATGAGGGTAGCTCCCTCGCATGTTTATTTTTGCATGAATGATGTTTATGATATCATAAGTATATGTTTGATATACACGTACATGTATCAACTGTGTATTTATGTGTGAATAATGTGTGCTCATGCATGAGATGTTTGGATCAAAAAATAATAAAGATAATATGTACTTGTATATTTGTTCGTGTATGTATTTTAGCATATGTGTGTGTGCATGCATGCTTCTGTTATATGCGCATTTTTTCTTTTTCATTTATGGTGTTTTGACTAAAAAAAGCCGCGCTATTAGTTAAGTTATAATTAGTATAGCTAAGTATGATTATCTTGCTGATTTAGGTGTAATTGTTTGGTGTAATTAACATATGCATGTATGTGTCCATGTGCATGTGTAATTAAATCGTGTTTGCTTGTGTAAAAGATGTGTGAGCTATGTGAACTGTATATATATGTGGTTGTATGTGAATTTTTTGAGTGCGGTGTAATTACATGTTTTGAGAAATTTATGTTTATGTGTGTGTAGTGTCCATGCGTGTTTAAACTCTTTTATGCTTAAACTATATAAATTATCTCTTTATGCATGGGAGTTCATGCTCGGCTAGAAAGCATTGGTATGTTTCTATGGGCACTTATGTGTGACATTTACGTGTGAATTGTGTACGTGTGTTTTATTATCATGTATTTTGTTTGTTTATAAACCTGATCATCTTTGTAGCTTTTGTTTTCTTAGGCCTTATAATTGACTTTCTTCAACTTCAACCCAACTTAATGGAGTTTAACACCTTCTTCCATATTATCTTTCATAGGGTGTCATTTCAATATTGAATTGATGGCTATAATTGTACGCAAATTTTATTAATTAGAATATGGTCTTCCAAGCTACCGCCAAAGTCCAATATATATAATTCTTTTTAATTGATCATTCGTCCGTGAATAAAATGTTGTACTGAGATTGAACTTTTTTTCAAAATTTTCATGTTTGTGCTACCATGGTCTTGAAGTAAATTTCTCAACTTTGTCGGATACTATTGCTTTTGGAATACAATGCAACTTGACAATCTCTTTTATATATTATCTCGTTAATTTCTCAACTGAATTCATTTGCTTAATAATGGTATTATGATCCTATCTAGATCTAAAAAATTCCTTAACAAAATTCATTGCAATTGTTTCTTTTTTAGGATAATAATAACAAGAATAAACCACTTTGGCAATTGGTGTTCAGCCTTCATTGTTTGGTAGATTTCACATTTGACCATATATTTCAACTTCTTGTGTGGTGTGTGTGAATTGTATGCATGAGTGTGATTATTGTGTACTTTTCTGTGTATATAAATTACATACTTATGCATATGCCTATGTGCTTGCATGCATGCATGAGTTCATTCCCAACTCTTCATTACGAAAGCATGCTGTCAGAAGCACTCGACTCAACTGCTGCTTCGTTAGGAAGAAAAACTGGGAGAGTTTGCGTTGCTACTGTGTTACTATTTATGTGTATGAATTATGCATGTTTATTTGACTGTATTGTGTGCATGTGTGTTTGAACTCTTGTATGCGTGATCTATATAAATTATCTTTAGGTATCTAGCTTGCCAAAGTGCGCTTATGTGTGGGGTATGTATGTGGGAACTATGTGCGTGAGGGTAGCTCCCTCGCATGTTTATTTCTGTGTGAATGGTGTTTATGATATCATGAGCATATGTTTGATATGCTCGTATATATACCAACTGTATATTTGTGTGTGAATAATATGTGCTCATATATGAGATATGTTTGCATCAAAAAATAATGATGATAATATGTGCTTGTACATTTGTTCATATATGTGTTTTAGCATGTGTGTGTGTATGCATGCTTCTATTATGTATGCGCGTTTTTTTCTTATACATTTATTGTATTTTGACTAAAAAAATTGTGTTATTAGTTAAGTTGTAATTGATATAGCTATGTATGATTACCAAGTTAATTTAGGTGTAATTGACGTATGCATGTATGTGTCCATTTGCATGTATAATTGAATCGTGCTTGCTTGTGTGAAAGATGTGTGATATGTGTGAAATGTTTATGTATATGCTTGTATGTGAATTTTTTGAATGCGGTATAATTACTTGTTTTGAGAGATTTATGTTTGTGTGCGTGTTATGTCCATACGTGTTTAAACTCTTTTATGTTTAAATGATATAAATTTTCTCTTTATGCATGGGGGTTCATGCTCGGTTAACAAGCATGAGCGTATTTCTATGGGCTCTTATCTATGACATTTACGTGTGAATTGTGTGCGTGAGTTTTATTTTCATGTATTTTTGTTTGTATATTAACTTGATCATAACTGTAGCTTTTTTTTTAAGCCCTATTAATTGATTTTCTTCAACTTCAAACTAACTTAATGGAGTTTAGCGCCTTCTTCCATATTATGCTTCATAGAGTATCATTTGAATATTGAATTGATAACTTTTATTGTACGCAAATTCTATTAATTATAATAAGGTCTTCGAAGCTACCACCAAAGTCCAATACATATAATTCTTTCTAATTGATCATTTGTCAGAGGATAAAATATTGTACTGAGATTTAACTTTATACCAAAATTTTCATGTTTGTACTGCCATAGTCTTGAAGTAAATCTCTTATCTTTGTCGCTACTATTACCTTTGGATTACAATTTAACTTGACAATCTCTTTTACATATTATTCATTAATTTCTCTACTGAATTCATTTGCTTGATAATTTTATTATGACCCTATATAGATCAGGAAAACCCCTTAACAAAATCTGTTGCAATTTTTTATTTTTTATTTTTTAGGAATGTAATGACAAGAATAAATTACTTTGGCCATTGGTGTTAGCCTTCATTGTTTGGTAGATTTTACAATTGATCATATATTTCAACTTCTTGTGTGGTGTATGTGTGAATTGTGTGCATGAGTGTGATTATTGTTTACTTTTCTATCTGTATAAATTGCTTGCTTATACATATACTTATGTGCTTGCATGCGTGAGTCCATCCCCAACTCTTCATTGCGAAAGCATGTTGTCTGAAGCACTCGCCTCAACTGCTGCTTTGTTAGGTAGAAAAATTGGGTAAGTTTGCGGTGCTACTGTGTTACTATTTATGTGTGAACTATGCATGCTCATTTGACAGTATTGTGTGCATGTGTGTTTGAACTCTTGTATGTGCGATCTATATGAACTATCTTCAGGCATGTAGCTTACCCAATAGCGCTTATGTGTGGGGTTTATATGTGAAACTATGTGCGTGAGGGTAGCTCCCTCACATGCTTATTTCTACATGAATTATGTTTATGATATTAAGAGTATATGTTTGATATGTACGTACATGTATCAACTATGTATTTGTGTGTGAATAATGTGTGCTCATGCATGAGATATATTTGGATCAAAAAATAATGAAGATAATATATGTTTGTATGTTCTTTCATGTATGTGTTTTAGCATGTGTGTGTGCATGCATGCTTCTATTATATGTGGGTATTATTTCTTTATACATTGTTGTGCTTTGACTTAAAAATGTTTCGCTATTAGTTAAGTTGTAATTGATATAGCTAAGTATGATTACCTGGTTGATTTAGGTGTAATTGTTAAGTGTAATTGACGCTGCATATATGTGTCCATGTGCATTTGTAATTGAATTGTGTCTGCTTGTCTGAAAGGTGTGTGAACTGTTTATGTATGTACTTGTTTGTGAATATTTTGAGTGCGGGTTAATTACGTATTTTGAGAGATTTATGTTTGTGTGCGTGTTGTGTCCATTCGTGTTTAAACTCTTTTTTCTTTGCTGGTTAATTACTTGTTTGTGCTTCTATGGTCTTGAAGTAAGTCTTTCATCTTTATCGGATACTATTACCTTTGCAATACAATATAACTTGACAATCTCTTTTACATATTATCTCGTTAAGTTCTCTACTGAATTCATTTGTTTGATAATGTTATTAAGACTCTATCTAGATCTTGAAAACTCATTAACAAAATTCATAGCAATTTTTTTCTTTTTTCTTTTTTAGATAGTAATGACAGGAATAAAATCAGTTTGGCTATTGGTGTTCAACCTTCACTGTTTGGTAGATTTCACATTTAGTCATATATTTCAACTTCTTGTATGGTATATGTGAGTAATGTGTGCTTAAGCATGAGATATGTTTGAATCAAAAAATAATGAATATAATATGTGCTTGTACGTTTGTTCGTGTATGTGTTTTAACATGTGTGTGTGCATGCATGCTTTTATTATGTATGCGTATTTTTTTTATAATTTGTTGAGTTTTGACTAAAAAAAGTTGCATTATTAATTATGTTATTATTGATATAGCTAAGTATGATTTCCTAGTTGATTTAGGTATAATTGTTAGGTGTAATTGATGTATGCATGTTTGTGCCCATGTGCATGTGTAATTGAATCGTATTTGCTTGTGAGAAAGATGTGAGCTGTGTGAACTTTTTATATATGTACTTGTATGTGAATTTTTTGAGTGCGGGGTAATTGCGTGTTTTGAGAGATTTAAGTCTATGTTCGTGTTGTGTCCAAGCATGTTTAAATTATATAAACTATCTCTGTATGCATGGGGGTTCATGCTCGGCTAGCTAGCTTGTGCGTGTTTCTATGGGCGTTTATGTGTGACATTTACGTATGAATTGTATGCGTGAGTTTTATTATCATGTATTTTTATTTGTATATGAACCTGATCATCTCTGTAGCTTTGTTTTCTTAGGCCCTATTAATTAATTTTTTTCAACTTCAACCCAACTTAATGTAGTTTAGCACCTTATTCCATAGTATGCTTCATAGGGTGTCATTTGAATATTGAATTGATAGCTATTATTGTACGCAAATTCTATTAATTAGGATATTGTCTTCTAAGCTACCACCAAAGTCCAATATATATAATTCTTTTTAATTGATCATTCGTTTATGGATAAAATGTTGTATTGAGATTTAACTTTTTACCAAAATTTTCATGTTTGTGCTTCCACAGTCTTGCAGTAAATCTCTCATCTTTGTCGGATACTATTATCTTTGGAATACAATGCAACTTGACAATCTCTTTTACATATTATCTCGTTAATTTCTCTAATAAATTCGTTTGCTTGATAATGTTATTATAACCCTATCTTGATTCGGAAAACCTCTTGACAAAATCCATTGACAAAATCCATTGCAAGTTTTTTCTTTTTTCTTTTAGATAGTAATGATAGGACAAACCACTTTAGCCATTGGTGTTCAGCCTTTACTGTTTGGTAGATTTCATATTTGACCATATATTTTAACTTCTTTTGTAGTGTATGTGTGAATTGTGTTCATGAGTATGATTATTGTATACTTTTCTGTGTGTCTAAATTACATGCTTATGCATATGCGTATGTGCTTGCATGCATGCGTGAGTCCTTCCCCAACTCTTCATGCGAAAGCATGTTGTCTGAAGCACTCACCTCAACCGTTGCTTCTTTAGGAATAAAAATTGGGAGAGTTTGCGGTGCTACTACATTACTATTTATGTGTGAACAATATGTGTTCATTTGACTATATTATGTGCATGTGTGTTTGGACTATTGTATGCGTGATCTATATGAACTATCTTTAAGCATGCAGCTTGCCCAAGAGCACTTATGTGTGGGATATATATGTGGTAATTATGTGCGTGAGGGTAGCTCCCTCGCATGTTTATTTCTGTATGAATGGTGTTTATGATATCATGAGTATATGTTTGATATGCACGTACATTTATCAAGTGTGTATTTGTGTGAATAATTTGTGCTCACGCATGAGATATGTTTGGATCCAAAAATAATGAAGATGCTATGTGCTTGTACGTTTGTTCATGTATGTGTTTTATCATGTGTGTGTGCATGCATGCTTCTATTATGTGTGCGCGCATTTTCTCCTTATACATTGTTCTGTTTTAACTAAAAAAATTTATGTTTTTAGTTAAGTTGTAATTGATATATCTAAGTATGATTACTTAGTTGATTTACGTGTAATTGTTAGGTATAATTGACGTATGCATGTATGTGTCCATTTGTATATGTAATTAAATTGTGTTTGCTTATGTGAAAGATGTATGAGATGTGTGAACGGTTTATGTATATGCTTGTAGGTTAATTTTTTGAAGGCGGGATAATTATGTATTTTGAGAGATTTATGTCGGTGTGTTTGTTGTGTCCATGTGTGTTTAAACTCTTATCTTTGCAAGGTGATTACTTGTTTGTGCTTCCATGGTCTTGAAGTGAATCTCTCATCTTTGTTAGATATCATTACCTTTGGAATACAATATAACTTGACAATCTCTTTTATATATTATCTTGTTACTTTCTCTACTGAATTCATTTACTTGATAATCTTATCATATCTATGTGCTTGCATGCATGTGATAGTCCATTCCCAACTGTTCAATGTGAAAGCATGTTGTCTGAGGCACTCACCTCTACCGCTGCTTCGTTAGGAAGAAAAATTGGTAGAGTTTATGGTGTACTTTGTTACTATTTATGTGTGTAAACTATGCGTGTTCATTTGATGTGTGTTTGAACTCGATCTATATGAAGTATCCTTTGGCATGTAGCTTGCCCAAGAGCGCTTATGTGTGGGGTATGTATGTGGGAACTATGTGCGTGAGGGTAGCTACCTCGCATGTTTAATTTTGTATGAATGGTGTTTATGATATTATAAAAATATTAGAAATTATCTTTCTTTATTAGATTTAAACGAGAATTTGACTTTTAACATGCCAATGGAGAAAAAGGATTCATGTAGTTGACCCCACGTAGTGGGATAAAGGCTTGATATTGTTGTTGTTGTTGTGGTGGTGGTGTTTATGATATCATAAGTATATGTTTGATATGTACGCACATGTATCAATTGTGTATTTATGTGTGAATAATGTGCTCATACATGAGATATGTTTGGATCAAAAATAATGAAGATAATATGTGCTTGTACATTTGTTCGTGTATGTGTTTTAGCATGTGTGTGTGTGCATGCATGCTTTTATTATGTGTGCGCATTTTTTCCTTTTACATTTGTTGTTTTGACTAAAAACATTGTGCTATTAGTTAAGTTGTAATTGATATAGCAAAGTATAATTATTTGGTTGATTTAAGTGTAATTGTTAGGTGTAATTGACGTATGCATGTATGTGTCCATGTGCATGTGTAATTGAATCATGTTTATTTGTGGGAAATATGTGTGCGCTGTGTGAATTGTTTATGTATGTATTTGTATATAGATTTTTTAAATGCGGAGTAATTATGTGTTTTGAGAGATTTATGTCTGTCTTTATATTTTTTTCATGCGTGTTTAAACTCTTTTATGCTTAAATTATATAAATGATCTCTTTATGCATGGGGGTTCATGCTCGGCTAACAAGCATGGGCGTGTTTCTATGGGCGCTTATGTGTGACATTTACGTGTGAATTGTGTGCGTGAGTTTTATTTTCATGTATTTTTGTTTGTATATGAACCTGATCATCTATGTAGCTTTGTTTTCTTAGGCCTTATTAATTGACTTTCTTCAACTTCAACCCAACTTAATGGAGTTTAGCACCTTCCATATTATGCTTCATAGGGTGTCATTTGAATATTGAATTGATGACTATTATTGTACGTAAATTATATTAATTAGAAGATAGTCTTCCAAGCTATCGCCAAAGTCTAATATATATAATTCTTTTTAATTGATCATTCATATGTGGATAAAATGTTGTACTGAGATTTAACTTTTTATCAAAATTATCATGTTTGTGCTTCCATGGTCTTGAAGTAAATCTCTTATCTTTGTCGGATACTATTACCTTTGAAATACAATGCAACTTGATAATCTCTTTTAAATATTATCTCGTTAATTTCTTAATTGAATCCATTTGCTTGATAATGCTATTATGACCCTATCTAGATCTGAAAAACCCCTTAACAAAATCCATTGCAATTTTTTCTTTTTTCTTTTTTTTAGGATAACAATGACAAAATAAACCACTTTGTCTATTGGTGTTCAGCCTTCACTGTTTGGTAGATTTTACATTTGGCCATATATTTCAACTTTTTGTGTGGTGTATATGTGAATTATATGCATGAGTGCGATTATTGTGTACTTTTTGTGTATAAATTACATGCTTATCCATATGCCTATGTGCTTGCATGCATGCGTGAGTCCATTCCTAACTGTTCATTACAAAAGCATGCTGTCTGAAGCACTCGCCTCAACCGCTGTTTCGTTAGAAAGAAAAATTGGGAGAATTTGTGGTGCTATTGTGTTACTATTTGTGTGTGTGAACTATGCATGTTCATTTGACTGTATTGTATACAATTGTTTTTAAACTCTTGTATGCGTGATCTATATGAACTATCTTCAGGCATATAGCTTGCCCAAGAGCGCTTATGTGTGGGGTATGTATGTGGGAACTATGTGCGTGAGGGTAGCTCCCTCGCATGTTTATTTCTGCATGAATGGTGTTTATGATATCATGAGTATATATTTGATAGGCACGTATATGTATCAACTGTGTATTTGTGTGTGAATAATGTGTGCTTATACATGAGATATGTTTGGATCAAAAAATAATGAAGATAATATGTGTTTGTACATTTGTTCGTGTATGTGTTTTAGCATGTGTGTGTGCATGCATGCTTTTATTATGTATGCGCTTTTTTTTATACATTTTTTGAGTTTTGACTAAAAAAAGTTGCGCTATTAATTAAGTTGTAATTGATATAGCTAAGTATGATTTCCTAGTTGATTTAGGTATAATTGTTAGGTGTAATTGACGTATGCATGTATGTGTCTATGGGCATGTGTAATTAAATCATGTTTGCTTGTGAGAAAAATGTGTGAGCTATGTGAACTGTTTTTATATGTGCTTGTAAGTGAATTTTTTGAGTGCGGGGTAATTACGTTTTTTAGGAATTTATGTCTGTGTGCATGTTGTATCCATGCGTGTTTAAACTCTTTTGTCTTTGCGGGATAATTACTTGTTTGTGCTTCCATTATCTTGAAGTAAATCTCTCTTTTTGTCGGATACTATTACCTTTAGAATACAATGCAACTTGACAATCTCTTTTACATATTATTTCGTTAATTTCTACACGAAATTGATTCGCTTAATAATTTTTTTATGACCCTATCTAGATCTGAAAAACCCCTTACTAAAATCCATTATAATTTTTTCTTCTTTCTTTTTTAGGATAATAATGACAAGAATAAATCAGTTTGGTCATTGGTGTTCATCCTTCATTATTTGTTAGATTTCACATTTTGCCATATATTTCAACTTCTTATGTGGTGTATGTGTGAATTGTATGCATAAGTGATTATTGTGTACTTTTCTGTGTATAAGTTACATGGTAATGCATATGCTTGCATGCATGCGTGAGTCCATTCCCAACTCTTCATTATGAAAGCATGCTGTCTGAAGCACTCGCCTCAACTGCTGCTTCGTTGGGAAGAAAAATTAGGAGAGTTTGCGGTGCCATTGTGTTACTATTTACGTGTGTGAACTATGCATGTTCATTTGACTGTATTGTGTGCATGTGTGTTTGAAATCTTGTATGCGCGAACTGTATGAATTATCTTCAAGCATGCAGCTTGCCCAAGAGCACTTATGTGTGGGGTATGTATGTGGGAACTATGTGCGAGAGGGTAGCTCCCTCATATGTTTATTTTTGTATGAATGGTGTTTATGATATTATGAGTATATGTTTGATATACACGTACATGTATCAACTAAGTATTTGTGTGTGAATAATGTGTGCTCATGCATGAGATATGTTTGGATAAAAAAATAATGAAAATAATATATGCTTGTATATTTGTTAGTGTATGTGTTTTAGCATGTGTGTGTGCATGCATGCTTCTATTATGTGTGCGTATTTTTTTCTTATATATTATTCTATTTTGACTAAAAAATATTGCGTTATTAGTTAAGTTGTAATTGATATAGCCAGATATGATTACCTGGTTGATTTAGGTGTAATTGTTAGATGTAATTGACATATGCATGTATGTGTCCATGTGCATGTGTAATTGAATCGTGTTTGCTTGTGTGAAAAATGTGTGAGCTGTGTGAACTATTTATTTATGTGCTTGTATGTGAATATTTTGAGTGCGGGTTAATTACGTATTTTGAGATATTTATGTCTTTGTTGATGTTGTGTCCATGTATGTTTAAACTCTTTTATCTTTATGGAGTAATTACTTGTTTGTGCTTCCATGGTTTTGAAGTAAATCTCTCATCTTTTTAATTGATCATTCATCAGTGGATAAAACAATGAAGATAATATATACTTGTACGTTTGTTCGTGTATGTATTTTGGCATTTGTGTGTGTATGTATGCTTCTATTATGTCTGCGCATTTTTTCTTTATACATTTACTGTGTTTTGTCTAAAAAAAGTTACGCTATTAGTTAAGTTGTAATTGATATAGCTAAATATGATTGCCTGGTTGATTTAGGTGTAATTGTTAGGTGTAAATGACGTATGCATGTATGTGTCCATGTGCATGTGTAATTGAATTGTGTTTGCTTGTGTGAAAGATGTGTGAGATGTGTGAACTGTTTATGTATGTTCTTGTAAGTGAATTTTTTGAGTATGGGGTAGTTACGTATTTTGAGAGATTTATGTCTGTGTGCATGTTGTATCCATGCATATTTAAACTTTTATATTTGTGGGGTAATTACTTGTTTGTGCTTTCATGGTCTTGAAGTAAATCTCTCATGCTTGTCGGATACTATTACCTTTGGAATACAATACAACTTGACAATCTCTTTTACATATTATCTCGTTAATTTTTCTACTGAATTCATTTGTTTGATAATGTTATTATGACCCTATCTAGATATGGAAAATCCATTAACTAAATCCATTGTAATTTTTTTCTTTTTTCTTTTTTCTTTTTTAGATAGTAATGACAGGAATAAATCACTTTGGGCATTGGTGTTCAGCCTTCACTATTTGGTAGATTTAACATTTGGTCATATATTTTAACTTCTTGTGTGGTATATGTGTGAATTGTGTGCATGAGTATGATTATTCTGTACTTTTCTGTGTATAAATTACATGCTTGTGCATGTGCCTATATGCTTGCATGCATGTGTGACTCCATCCCTAACTCCTTATTGCGAAAGCATGCTGTCTCAAGCCCTTGCCTCAACCACTGCTTTGTTAGAAAGAAAAATTGGGAGAGTTTACGGTGCTACTATATTACTATTTATGTGTGTGAACTATAAGTATTCATTTGACTTTATTCTGTGTATATGTGTTTGAATTCTTGTATGTGCGATCTATATGAACTATCTTTAGACATGTAGTTTACCCAAGAGAGCTTATGTGTGAGGTAAGTATGTGGGAACTTTGTGCGTGAGGGTAGCTCTCTCATATGTTTATTTCTACATGATTGGTGTTTATGATATTATGAGTATATATTTGATATGTACGTACATGTATCAACTGTGTATTTGTGTGTGAATAATGTGTGCTCATGCATGAGATATGTTTAGATAAAAAAATAATGAAGATAATATGTGCTTGTACATTTGTTCGCGTATATGTTTTAACATTTGCATATGCATGCATGCTTCTATTATATGTGCGCATTTTTTTCTTTTACATTTGTTATGTTTTGACTACAAAAAATCACGCTATTAGTTAAGTTGTAATTTATATAGCTATGTATGATTATCTTGTTGATTTAGGTGTAATTGTTCGGTGTAATTGACATGCATGTATGTGTCCATGTGCATGTGTAATTGAATTGTGTTTGGTTATGAGAAAGTTGTGTGAGATGTGTAAACTTTTTATGTTTGTGCTTGTATGTGAATTTTTTGAGTGTGGGCTAATTACGTATTTTGAGAGATTTAAGTCTGTGTTCGTGTTGTGTCCATACGTGTTTAAACTATCTAAACTATCTCTTTATGCATGGGGGTTCATGCTCGGCTAGCAAGCATTGGCGCGCTTATGTATGATATTTACGTGTGAATTATGTGCGTGAATTTTATTATCATGTATTTTTGTTTGTATATGAACCTGATCATTTCTGTAGCTTTATTTTCTTAGGCCTTATTAATTAACTTTCTTCTACTTCAACCCAACTTAATGGAGTTTATCACCTTCCATATTATGCTTTATAGGGTGTCATTTGAATATTAAATTGATAACTATTATTGTACGCAAATTCTAATAATTAAAATATTGTCTTCCAAGCTACCGCCAAAATCCAATACATATAATTCTTTGTAATTGACCATTTGTTAGAGGATAAAATGTTGTATTGAGTTTTAACTTTTTCCCAAAATTTTCATGTTTGTGCTTCAATGGTTTTGAAGTAAATTTCTCATATTTGTCGGATATTATTACCTTTGGAATACAATGCAACTTGACAATCTCTTTTACATATTATCTCGTTAATTTCTCTGATAAATTCATTTGCTTGATAATATAATTATAACCCTATCTAGATCTAGAAAACAACTTAACAAAATCCATTGCTTTTATTTCTTTAGTTCTTTTTTAGTATAATAATAACATGAACAAATCACTTTGGTCATTGGTGTTCAGCCTTTACTATTTGGTAGAATTCACATTTGGCCATATATTTCAACTTTTTATATGGTGTATGTGTGAATTGTGTGCATGAGTGAGATTATTGTGTACTTTTTTGTCTGTATAAATTACATGCTTATACATATGCCTATATGCTTGCATGCATACGTGAGTCCATCCCTAACCCTTTATTGTGAAAGCATGATGTCTGAAGCACTCGCCTTAACTACAGCTTCTTTATGAAGAAAAATTGAGAGAGTTTTCAGTGCTACTGCATTACTATTGATGTGTGTGAACTATGCGTGTTCATGTGACTGTATTGTGTGCATTTTTGTTTGAACTATTGTATGCACGATCTATATGAACTATCTTTAGGCATGCAGCTTGCCCAAGAGTGCTTATGTGTGGGGTATATATGTAAGAACTATGTGCGTGAGTGTAGCTCCCTCGCATGTTTATTTCTGCATGAATCGTGTTTATGATATCATGAGTATATGTTTGATATGCACGTACATTTATCAACTGTGTATTTTTGTGAAAAATGTGTGCTCATGCATGAGATATGTATGAATCAAAAAATAATGAAGATAATATGTGCTTGTATGTTTGTTCATGTATGTGTTTTAACATGTGTGTGTGCATGTATGCTTCTATTATGTGTGAGTGCATTTATTCCTTATACATTATTTTATTTTGACCAAAAAAATTACGCTATTTGTTAAGTTGTAATTGTTATAGCTAAATATGATTACCTAGTTGATTTAGGTGTAATTGACGTATGCATGTATGTGTCCATATGCATATATAATTGAATCATGTTTGCTTGTGGGAAAGATGTGTGAGATGTGTGAACTGTTTATGTATGTGCTTGTAGGTAAATTTTGTTGAGTGCGAAGTAATTACGTATTTTGAGGGATTTATGTCTGTGTGCGTGTTGTGTCCATGTGTATTTAAACTCTTTTATCTTTGCGAGTTAATTATTTATTTGTGCTTATATGGTCTTGATGTAAATCTCTCATCTTTGTCAGATACTATTACCTTTGAAATACAATGCAACTTGACAATCTCTTTTACATTTATCTTGTTAATTTGTCTATTGAATTCATTTGCTTGATAATTTTATTATAACCCTATCTAGATCTGGAAAATCCCTTAACAAAATCCATTACAATTTTTTCTTTTTTAGGATAGTAATGATAGGAATAAATCATTTTGGACATTGGTGCTTAGCCTTCACTGTTTGGTAGATTTCATATTTGGCCATATATTTCAACTTATATGTTGTAGGTGTGAATTGTGTGTATGAGTGTGATTATTGTGTATTTTCTATGTGTATAAATTACATGCTTATGCATATGCTTATGTGCTTGCATGCATGCGTGAGTCCATCCCCAACTCTTCATTGCGAAAGCACGCTGTTTGAAGCAGTCGCCTCAAACGCTGCTTTTTAGAAAAGAAAAATTAGGAGAGTTTGCGGTGCTACTGCATTACTATTGATGTGTTCACACTATACATTCTCATTTGACTGTATTGTGTGCATGTGTGTTTTAACTATTGTTTGTGCGATCTATATGAACTATCTTTAAGCCTGCAGCTTGCTCAAGAGCGCTTATGTATGGGGTATGTATGTGGGAACTATGTGCATGAGAGTAGCTCCGTCGCATGTTTATTTCTGCATAAATGATATTTATGATATCATGAGTATATATTTGATATGCACAAACATTTATCAACTGTGTATTTGTGTGAATAATGTGTGCTCATGTATGAGATATATTTGAATCAAAAAATAATGAAGATAATATGCGCTTGTATGTTTGTTCGTGTATTTATTTTATCATGTGTGTGTGCATGCATGCTTCTATTATGTGTGCGTATTTTTCCATTATACCTTTATTGTGTTTTGACTAAAAAATATTGCGCTATTAGTTAAGTTATTGATATAGCTATGTATGATTACCTCGTTTATTTAGGTGTAATTATTAGCTGTAATTGACGTATGCATGTATGTATCCATTTGCATGTAATTGAATCATGTTTGTTTGTGTGAAAGATGTGTAAGCTGTGTGAACTGTTTATATATATGCTTTTATGTAAATTTTTTTAGTGCAGTATAATTAAGTGTTCTGAGATATTTATTTATGTGTGTTATTTGCATGCTTGTTTAAACTCATTTATATATAAACTATCTCTTTATGCATGGAGGTTCATGCTCGGCTAGCAAATATGGACATATTTTTATGAGCGCTTATGTGTCATTTACAAGTGAATTGTGTGCGTGAATTTTATTATCATGTATTTTTGCTTGTATATGAACCTGATCATCTCTGTAGCTTTTTTTTAGGCTTTATTAATTGACTTTCTTCAACTTCAACCCAACTTAATGGAGTTTAGCACCTTCCATATTTTGTTTCATAGGGTGTCATTTGAATATTGAATTGATAATTATTATTTTACGCAAATTCTATTACTTAGAATATGATCTTCCAAGCTACCGTCAAAATCCAATACATATAATTCTTTCTAATTGGCCATTTATCAGTAGATAAATTATTGTACTGAGATTTAATTTTATACCAAAATTTTCATGTTTGTGCTTCCAAGGTATTGAAGTAAATCTCTCATCTTTGTCGGATAATATTTCCTTTAGAAAATAATACAACTTGACAATCTCTTTTACATGTTATCTCGTTAATTTTTCAACTGAATTCATTGTCTTGATAATTTTATTATGACCATGTCTAGATCTGAAAAACCTCTTAATAAATTCCATTGCAATTTCTTCTTTTTTTCTTTTTTAGGATAGTAATGACAGAAATAAATCATTTTGGCTATCGGTGTTCAGCCTTCATCGTTTGGTAGATTTCACATTTGGCCATTTATTTCAACTTCTTATGTGGTGTATGTGTGAATTGTGTGCATGAGTATGATTATTGTGTATTTTTCTGTGTATAAATTGCATGCTTATGCATATGCTATGTGCTTGCATGCATGCGTGAGTCTATCCCCAACTCTTCATTGCGAAAGCATGCTGTCTGAAGCACTCACCTCAACCGCTGCTTCGTTAAGAAGAAAAATTGGGAGAGTTTGCAATGCCACTGTGTTATTATTTGTGTGTGAATTATGTATGTTCATTTGACTATATTGTGTGCATGTATGTTTGAACTCTTGTATGTGATTTCTATATGAACTATTTTTAGGCATGCAGCTTACCCAAAAGTGCTTATGCATGGGGTATGTATGTGGAAATTATGTGGATGAGAGTAGCTCCTTCGCATGTTTATTTCTGCATGAATGGTGTTTATGATATCATGAATATATGTTTGATATGCATGTATACATATCAACTGTGTATTTGTGTGTGAATAATGTGTGCTCATGCATGAGATATGTTTGAATCAAAAAATAATGAAGATAATATGTGCTTGTACATTTGTTCGTGTATGTGTTTTAGCATGTGTGTTTGCATGCATGCTTCTATTATGTGTGCGCATTTTTTTTCTTATATATTTGTTGTGTTTTAACTAAAAAAGTTTCGCTATTAGTTAAGTTGTAATTCATATAACTAAGTATGATTACCTGGTTGATTTAGGTGTAATTGTTAGGTGTAATTGACGTATGCATGTATGTCTCCATGTGCATGTGTAATTAAATTATATTTGCCTGTGTGAAAGATGTGTGTGCTGTGTGAACTGTTTATTTATGTGCTTGTATGTGAATTTTTCTAGTGCGGTGTATTAAGTGTTATGAGAGATTTATATCTGCGTATGTGTTGTGTGCATGCGTGTTTAAACTTTTTTTATGCTTAAACTATGTAAACTCTCTTTATGCATGGGGGTTCATGCTCAGCTAGCAAGTATGGGCATGTTGCTATGGGCGTTTATGTGTGACATTTACGTGTCAATTGTGTGCGTGTGCTTTATTATCGTGTATTTTTGTTTGTATATGAACCTGATCATCTCTGCAGCTTTATTTTCTTAGGCTCTATTAATTGACTTTCTTCAACTTCAACCCAACTTAATGGAGTTTAGCACGTTTCATATTATGCTTTATAAGGTGTCATTTAAATATTGAATTGATAATTATTATTGTACGTAAATTCTGTTAATTAGAATATGGTCTACCAAGCTACCGGTAATGTCCAATACATATAATTCTTTCTAATTGACCATTTGTCAGTAGATAATATGTTGTACTGAGATTTACCTTTGTACCAAAATTTTCATGTTCCATAGTCTTAAAGTAAATCTCGCATCTTTCTCGATACTATTACGTTTGGAATATAATGCAACTTAACAATCTCCTTTAAATATTATCTTGTTAATTTCTTTACTGAATTTATTTGCTTAATAATGTTATTATAACCCAATCTAGATCTGGAAAATCCCTTAACAAAATCTGTTGTAATTTTTTCTTTTTTTAAGGATAGTAATGACAGGAACAAACTACTTTGACCATTAACGTTTAGCCTTCACTGTTTGATAGATTTCATATTTGGTCATATATTTCAACTTTTTGTGTGGTGTATGTTTGAATTGCGTTCATGAGTAATTATTGTATACTTTTCTGTGTATAAATTACATGCCTATATATATGCCTATGTGCTTGCATGCATGCTTGAGTCCATCCCCAACTCTTCATTGCGAAAACATGTCTGAAGCACTTTTCTCAACCGTTGTTTCGTTAGGAAGAAAAATTGGGAGAGTTTGTGGTGCTACTGTGTTATTATTTGTGTGTGAACTATGCATGTTCATTTGACTGTATTGTGTGCATGTATATTTGAACTCTTGCATGTGATATCTATATGAACTATCTTTGGGCATACAGTTTGCCCAAGAGCGCTTATGTGTGGGGTATGTATGTGAGAATTATATGCGTGAGGGTAGCTCCTTCGCATATTTATTTTTGCATGAATGATGTTTATGAAATTATGAGTATATGTTTGATATGCACGTACATGTATCAACTATGTATTTGTGTGTGAATAATGTGAGCTCATGCATGAGATATGCTTGGATAAAAAAATAATGAAGATAATATGTGCTTATATGTTTGTTGGTGTATATGTTTTTGCATGTGTGTGTGCATGCATGCTTTTATTATTTGTGCATTTTTTTATACATTTGTTGTGTTTTGACTAAAACAAGTTGTGCTATTAGTTAGTTGTAATTGATATAGCTAAGTATGATTACCTAGTTAATTTAGGTGTAATTGTTATGTGTAATTGACGTATACATACATATATATATGTCCACGTGCATGTGTAATTGAATCGTGTTTGTTTGTGTGAAAGCTGTGTGAACTGTTTATGTATGTGCTTGTATGTGAATCTTTTGAGTGTGGTGTAATTACGTGTTTTGAGAGATTTATGTCTGAGTGTGTGTTATGTACATGCGTGTTTAAACAGTTCACACAGCTCACACATCATTCACACAAGCAAGCATGATTCAATTACACATGTATATAAACACATACATGCATACATAATTTACACCTAATAATTACACCTAAATTAACTAGGTAATCATACTTAGCTATATCAATTACAACTTAACTAATAGCACAACATTTTTTAGTCAAAATACAACAAATGTATTAAAAAAATGCGCATATATAATAGAAGCATGCATACACACACATGCTAAAACACATACACGAATAAATGTACAAGCACATATTATCTTCATTATTTTTTGATCTAAACATATCTTATGCATGAGCACATATTGTTCACACACAAATACACAATTGATATATGTACGTGCATAAACATATGCTCATCATATGATAAGCATCATTCATGCAGAAATAAACATGCGAGGGAGCTACCCTCACGAACATAGTTTTCATATATATACCCCACACATAAGCGCTCTTGGGTAAGCTGCAAGCTTAAAAATAGTTCATATAGATATCACATACAAGAGTTTAAACACACATGCACACAATACAGTCAAATGAACATACATAGTTTACATACATAAATAGTAACATTGTAGCATCACAAACTGTCTCAATTTTTCTTCCTAACGAAGGAGCAGTTGAGGCGAGTGCTTCAAACTGCATGCTTTCGCAATGAAGAGTTGGGGATGGACTCACGCATGCATTCAAGCACATAGGGATATGCACAAGCATATAATTTATACACACAGAAAAGTATACAATAATCACACTCATGCACACAACTCACACATACACCACACAAGAAGTTGATATATATGATCAAATATAAAATCTACCAAATAGTGAAGGCTGAACATTAATGGCCAAAATGGTTTATTCATATCATTACTATCCTAAAAAAGAAAAACTTGAAATGAATTTTGTTAAGGGGTTTTTCGGATCTTGATAGGGTCAGAATAACATTATCAAGCAAATGAATTTAGTAGAAAAATTAAGAAGATAATATGTAAAAGATATTATTAAATTGCATTGTATTTCAAAGGTAATAGCATCCAACAAAGATAAGAGATTTATTTCAAGACCATGGAAGCACAAACACGAAAATTTTGGTATAAAGTTAAATCTCAGTACAACATTTTATCCACTAATAAATGGTCAATTAGAAAGAATTATATGTATTAGACTTTGGAATACAATGTAACTTGACAATCTCTTTTACATATTATCTCATTAATATCTCTACTGAATTCATTTGCTTGATAATGTTATTATAACCCTATCTAGATCTGGAAAACTCCTTAATAAAATCCATTTCAATTTTTTCTTTTTAAAGATAGTAATGACAGGTACAAACCATTTTGGCCATTGGTGTTTAACCTTCACTATTTGGTAGATTTTATATTTAGTCATATATTTCAACTTCTTGTGTATATGAGTGTGATTATTGTGTATCTTTTTGTGTGTATAAATTACATGCTTATGCATATGCCTATGTGCTTACAGGTATGCGTGAGTCAATCTCTTACTCTTCATTACGAAAGCATGCTGTCTGTAGCACTCGCCTCAAACGCTATTTCTTTAGGAAGAAAAATTGGGAGAGTTTGCGGTGCTAATGCATTACTATTGATGTGTGTGAATTATGCGTGTTCATTTGACTGTATTGTGTGCATGCGTGTTTAAACTATTGTATGCGCGATTTATATGAACTATTTTTAGGCATGCAGCTTGCCCAAGAGCGCTTATGTGTGGGGTATGTATGTGGGAACTATGTGCATGTGGGTAGCTCCCTCGCATGTTTATTTTTGTATAAATGGTGTATATGATATCATGAGTATATTCTTGATATACACATACATTTATCAACTGTGTATTTGTTTATGAATAATGTGTGCTCATGCATGAGGTATGTTTGGATCAAAAAATAATGAAAATAATATGTGCTTATACGTTTGTTCGTGTATTTGTTTTACCATGTGTGTGTGGATGCATGCTTCTATTATGTGTGCGCATTTTTTCCTTATATCTTTGTTGTGTTTTGACTAAAAAAAGTTACGCTATTAGCTTAAGTTGCAATTGATATAGCTATGTATGATTACCTTTTTGATTTATGTGTAATTGTTAGCTGTAATTGACGTATGCATGTATGTCTCCATATGCATGTGTAATTAAATTATATTTGCCTGTGAAAGATGTGTGAGCTGTGTGAACTGTTTATTTATGTGCTTGTATGTGAATTTTTTGAGTGTAATATGATTAAGTGTTTTGAGATATTCATGTATGTGTGTTATTTGCATGCTTGGTTAAACTCATTTATATATAAACTATCTCTTTATGCATTGAGGTTCATGCTTGGTTAGCAAACATGCATGTGTTTCTATGGGCGTTTATATGCTTCATATACGTGTAAATTGTGTGCGTGAGTTTTATTATCATGTATTTTTGCTTATATATGAACCTGATCATCTCTGTAGCTTTGTTTTCTTAGGCCCTATTATTTGAGTTTCTTTAACTTCAACCCAACTTAATGGAGTTTAGCACCTTCTTCCATATTATGTTTCATAGGGTGTCATTTGAATATTGAATTGATAACTATTATTTTACGCAAATTCTATTAATTAGAATATAGTCTTTCAGGCTACCGCCAAAGTCCAATATATATAATTCTTTCTAATTAACTATTTATTAGTGGATAAAATATTATACTGAGATTTAACTTTATATCAAAATTTTCTTGTTTGTACTTCCATAGTCCTGAAGTAAATCTCTCATCTTTGTCGGATAATATTTTCTTTAGAATACAATGCAACTTAACAATCTCTTTTACATGTTATCTTATTAATTTTTTGACTAAATTCATTTTCTTGATAATTTTATTAGGGTTTACTCTAGATCTGAAAAAACTTTTAAGAAATTACATTGCAATTTCTTCTATCGTTTTTAGGATAGTAATGACAGAAATAAATTATTTTGGCTATCGGTGTTAAGCTTTCACTGTTTGATAGATTTCACATTTGGCCATTTATTTCATCTTCTTGTGTGGTTTATATGTGAATTGTGTGCATAAGTGTGATTATTGTGTACTTTTATGTGTGTATAAATTGCATGCTTATACATATGCTTATGTGCTTACATGCATGCGTGAGTTCATCCCCAACTCTTCATTGTGAAAGCATGCTGTCTGAAGCACTCGCCTCAACCGCTATTTCTTTAGGAAGAAAATTGGGAGAGTTTGCAGTGTTATTGTGTTATTATTTATGTGTGTGAACTATATATGTTCATTTAACTGTATTGTGTGCATGTGTATTTGAACTCTTGTATATGCGATATCTATATGAACTTTTTTAGGCTTGCAGCTTGCCCAAGAGCGCTTCTGTGTGGGGTATGTATGTGAAAATTATGTGCATGAGGATAGCTTCCTCGCATTTTTATTCCTGCATAAATGGTGTTTATGATATCATGAGTATATGTTTGATATGTATGTACATGTATCAACTGTGTATTTGTGTGTGAATAATGTGTGCTCATGCATGAGATATGTTTGGATCAGAAAATAATGAAGATAATATGTGCTTGTACGTTTGTTCGTATATATGTTTTGGCATGTGTGTGTTTGCATGCATGCTTCTATTATGTGTGTGTATTTTTTCCGTATACATTTGTTTTGTTTTAACTAAAAAAAGTTTTGCTATTAGTTAGGTTGTAATTGATATAGCTAAGTATGATTACCTAGTTGATTTATGTACTTGTATGTGAATTTTTTGAGTGTGGTGTATTAAGTGTTATGAGAGATTTATGTCTGCGTGCATATTGTGTGCATGCGTATTTAAACTTTTTTCATGCTTAAACTATGTAAACTATTTCCTTATGCATGAGGGTTCATGCTCAGCTAACAAGCATGGGCATGTTTCTATGGGCGCCTATGTGTGACTTTTACGTGTGAATTGTATGCGTGAGTTTTATTATCATATATTTTTGTTTGTATATGAACCTGATCATCTCTGTAGCTTTATTTTCTTAGGCTCTATTAATTGACTTTCTTCAGCTTCAACCCAACTTAATGGAGTTTAGCACCTTCTTCCATATTATACTTCATAAGGTGTCATCTAAATATTGAAATCATATTGTACGCAAATTTTATTAATTAGAATATGGTCTACCAAGCTATCGCCAAAGTCCAATACATATAATTCTTTCTAATTGATCATTTGTCAGTAAATAAAATGTTGTACTGAGATTTACCTTTATACCAAAATTTTCATGTTCCATGGTCTTGAAGTAAATCTCACATCTTTGTCGATACTATTATCTTTGGAATACAATGCAACTTAACAATCTCATTTACATATTATCTTGTTAATTTCTCTACTTAATTCATTTGCTTAATAATGTTATTATAACCTTATCTAGATCTGAAAACCCCTTAATAAAATTCCTTACATTTTTTTTTCTTTTTCAGGATAGTAATGACAGGAACAAACCACTTTGGCCATTGACGTTTAGCCTTCACTAATTGATAGATTTCACATTTGGCCATATATTTCAACTTCTTGTATGGTGTATGTGTAAATTGTGTGCATGAGTGTGATTATTATGTACTTTTTGTGTGTATAAATTACATGCCTATGCATATGCCTATGTGCTTGTATGCATGTGTGAGTTCATCCCCAACTCTTCATTACGAAAATATGCTATCTGAAGCACTTCCCTCAACCGCTGTTGCTTCATTAGGAAGAAAAATTGGGAGAGTTTGTGGTGCTACTGTGTTATTATTTATGTGTGTGAACTATGTATGTTCATTCGACTGTATTATGTGTATATGTGTTTGAACTCTTGCATGCACGATCTATATGAGCTATCTTTTGGCATGCAGCTTGCCCAAGAGCACTTATGTGTGGGGTATGTATGTGGGAACTATATGCGTGAGGGTAGCTCCCTCACATATTTATTTTTGCATGAATGGTGTTTATGTTACCATGAGTATATGTTTGATATGCACGTATATGTATCAAGTGTGTATTTGTGTGTGAATAATGTATGCTCATGCATGAGATATGCTTGGATAAAAAAATAATGAAGATAATATGTGCTTGTATGTTTCTTCGTTTATATGTCGCATGTGTGTGTGCATCCATGCTTCTATTATGTATGTGCATTTTTTCCTTATACATTTATTATATTTTGACTAAAATAAGTTGTGCTATTAGTTAGTTGTAATTGATATAGTCAAATATGATTACCTAGTTAATTTTGATATAATTGTTATGTGTAATCGACGTATGCATATATATATATATATATGTCCATGTGCATGTGTAATTGAATCGTGTTTACTTGTGTGAAAGATGTGTGAGCTGTGTGAACTATTTATGTATGCACTTGCATGTGAATTTTTTGAGTGCGCGATAATTACGTGTTTAGAGAGATTTTTGTCTATCTTTGTATTGTGTTCATGCTTGTTTAAACTCTTTTATGCTTAAACTATATAAACTATTTCTTTATGCATGGGGTTTCATGCTCGGCTAGCAAGAGTGGACGTGTTTTTATGGGCGCTTATGTGTGACATTTACGTATGAATTATGTGCGTGAGTTTTATTATCATATATTTTTTTTTGTATATGAAAATGATCATGTCTACAGTTTTGTTTTTCTAGGCCCTATTAATTGACTTTCTTCAACTTCAAACCAATTTGATGGAGTTTTGCACCTTCTTCCATATTATGCTTTATAGGGTATCATTTGAATATTAAATTGATAACTATTATTGTACGTAAATTCTATTAATTAGTATATCGTCTTCCAAGCTACCGCCAAAGTTTTATACATATAGTTTTTTCTAATTGACCATCTGTCTGTGGATAAAATTTTGTACTGAGATTTAACTTTATACAAAAGATTTTATGTTCGTACTTCCTTGGTCTTCAAGTAATCTCTCAACTTTGTCGGATACTATTATTTTTGGAATACAATGCAACTTGATAATCTCTTTTACATATTATCTCGTTAATTTTTCTACTGAATTCATTTGCTTGATAATTTTGTTGTGACCCTATCTAGATCTAGAAAAGCCCTTAACAAAATCCATTGTAATTTATTCTTTTTTATTTTTTAGGATAGTAATAACAGGAATAAATCACTTTGCCATTGGTATTTAATATTTTCTGTTTGGTATATTTCATCTTTGGACATATATTTCAACTTTTTGTGTTGTGTGTGTGAATTGTGTGCTTGAGTGTAATTATTGTGTACTTTTCTGTGTGTATAAATTACATGCTCATGCATATGCCTATGTGCTTGCATGTCTGACAGGAATAAATCACTTTGCCATTGGTGTTCAGCCTTCAGTATTTGGTAGATTTCACGTCTGGCCATATATTTCAACTTCTTATGTGGTGTGTGTGTGAATTATGTGCATAAGTATAATTATTTAGTATTTTTCAGTGAGTATAAATTACATGCTTATGCATATGCCTATGTGTTTGCATGTGTGACAGGAATAAATCACTTTGCCATTAGTGTTTAACCTTCACTGTTTAGTAGATTTCATATTTGGTCATGTATTTCAACTTCTTGTGTAGTGTATGTGTGAATTGTGTGCAAAGTTTGATTATTGTGTACTTTTCTGTGTATAAATTACATGCTTATGCATATGCCAATTTGTTTGCATGTGTGACAGGAATAAATCACTTTGCTATTTGTGTTCAGCCTTAACTATTTGGTAGATTTCACATTTGGTCATATATTTCAACTTCTTGTGTGGTGTATGTGCGAATTGTGTGCATGAGTGTGATTATTATGTACTTTTATGTGTGTATAAATTACATGCTTATACATATACCTATGTGCTTGCATGCATGCGAGAGTTCGTCCCCAACACTTCATTGCAGCTTGCCCAAGAGCGCTGTAGGGTATGCATGTGGGAACTATGCGCGTGAGGGTAGGTCCCTGGCATGTTTATTTCTGCATGAATGGTGTTTATGATATCATGAGTATATGTTTGATATGCACTTACATATATCAATTATGTATTTATGTGTGAATAATGTGTGCTCATGCATGAGATATGTTTGATTCAAAAAATATTGAAGATAATATATGCTTGTATATTTGTTCGTGTATATGTTTTAGCATGTGTGTGGGCATGAATATTTTTATTACGTGTGCACATTTTTTCCTTATACATTTGCTGTGTTTTGACTAAAAAAAAGTTATGCTATTAGTTATGTTGTAATTGATATAAGCTAATTATGATTACCTGGTTTATTTGGGTGTAATTGACGTATGCATGTATATGTTCATGTGCATATGTAATTGAATCGTGTTTGCTTGTGTGAAAGATGTGTGAGCTGTGTAAACTATTTATGCATGCGTTTGTATGTGAATTTTTTGAGTTCAGGGTAATTACGTGTTTTGAGAGATTTATGTTTGCGTTCGAGTTGTGTTCATGTGTGTTTAAACTCTTTTATGCTTAAACTATATAAACTATCTTTTTATGCATGGGGTTCATGCTCGGCTAGCAAGCATGATCGTGTTTCTATGGGCGCTTATGTGTGACATTTACATATGAATTGTGTGCATGAGTTTTATTATCATATATTTTTATTTGTATATGAAAATGATCATCTCTGTAGCTTTGTTTTCCTAGATCCTATTAATTGAAATTCTTCAACTTCAACCCAACTTGATAAAGTTTAGCAGCTTCCATATATGCTTTATAGAGTGTCATTTAAATATTTAATTGATAACTATTATTGTACGTAAATTCTATTAATTAGAATATGATCTTACAAACTACCGCCAAATTCCAATACATATAATTCTTTCTAATTGACTATTTCTCAGTGGATAAAATATTGTACTAAGATTTAACTTTATACCAAAATTTTCATGTTTGTGCTTCCATGGTCTTCAAGTAAATCTCTCATCTTTGTCGGATACTATTACCTTTGGAATACAATGTAACTTGACAATCTCTTTTACATATTATCTCGTTAATTTCTCTACTGAATTCATTTGCTTGATAATTTTATTATGACCCTATCTAGATTTTGAAAAACCCTTAACAAAATTTATTGCAATTTTTTCTTTTTTATTTTTTAGAATAATAATGACAGGAATAAATCACTTTGTCATTGGTGTTCAGCCTTCACTATTTGGTAAATTTCACGTTCGGCCAAATATTTTAACTTGTGTGAATTATGTACATGAGTGTGATTATTGTGTACTTTTTTGTGTGTATAAATTTTATACTTATGCATATGCCTATATGCTTGCATGCCTGGCAGGAATAAATTACTTTGCCATTGGTGTTCAGCCTTCTCTGTTGGTAGATTTAACATTTGGACATATATTTCAACTTCTTATGTGGTGTATGTGTGAATTGTGTGCATGAGTGTGTTTATTATGAACTTTTCTGTGTGTATAAATTACATGCTTATACATATGCCTATGTGCTTGCATGCATGCGTGAGTCCATCCCCAACTCTTTATTGCGAAAGCATGTTGTCTGAAGCACTCGCCTCAACCGCTGCTTCGTTAGAAAGAAAAATTGGGAGAGTTTGCGGTGCTACTATGTTTGTATTTATGTGTGTGAATTATGCGTGCTCATTTGACTGTATTGTGTGCATGTTTGTTTGAACTTTATTGTGTGCATGTGTGTTTAAACTCTTGTATGCGCGATGTATATGAAGTATCCTTAGGCTTGTAGCTTGCCCAAGAGCGCTTATGTGTGGAGTATGTATGTGGGAACTATGTGCATGAGGGTAGCTCCCTCGCATGTTTATTTTTACATGAATGATGTTTATGATATCATAAGTATATGTTTGATATACACGTACATGTATCAACTGTGTATTTATGTGTGAATAATGTGTGCTCATGCATGAGATGTTTGGATCAAAAAATAATGAAGATAATATGTACTTGTATATTTGTTCGTGTATGTATTTTAGCATATGTGTGTGTGCATGCATGCTTCTATTATATGCGCATTTTTTCTTTTTCATTTATGGTGTTTTGACTAAAAATAGTCGCGCTATTAGTTAAGTTATAATTAGTATAGCTAAGTATGATTATCTTGCTGATTTAGGTGTAATTGTTTGGTGTAATTAACATATGCATGTATGTGTCCATGTGCATGTGTAATTAAATCGTGTTTGCTTGTGTAAAAGATGTGTGAGCTGTGTGAACTGTACATATATGTGGTTGTATGTGAATTTTTTGAGTGCGGTGTAATTACATGTTTTGAGAAATTTATGTTTATGTGTGTGTAGTGTCCATGCGTGTTTAAACTCTTTTATGCTTAAACTATATAAATTATCTCTTTATGTATGGGAGTTCATGCTCGGCTAGAAAGCATTGGTATGTTTCTATGGGCACTTATGTGTAACATTTACGTGTGAATTGTGTACGTGTGTTTTATTATCATGTATTTTGTTTGTTTATAAACCTGATCATCTTTGTAGCTTTTGTTTTCTTAGGCCTTATAATTGGCTTTCTTCAACTTCAGCCCAACTTAATGGAGTTTAGCACCTTCTTCCATATTATCTTTCATAGGGTGCCATTTCAATATTGAATTGATGGCTATAATTGTACGCAAATTTTATTAATTAGAATATGGTCTTCCAAGCTACCGCCAAAGTCCAATATATATAATTCTTTTTAATTGATCATTCGTCTGTGAATAAAATGTTGTACTGAGATTTAACTTTTTTTCAAAATTTTCATGTTTGTGCTACCATGGTCTTGAAGTAAATTTCTCAACTTTGTCGGATACTATTGCTTTTGGAATACAATGCAACTTGACAATCTCTTTTACATATTATCTCGTTAATTTCTCAACTGAATTCATTTGCTTAATAATGGTATTATGATCCTATCTAGATCTAAAAAATTCCTTAACAAAATTCATTGCAATTGTTTCTTTTTTAGGATAATAATAACAAGAATAAACCACTTTGGCAATTGGTGTTCAGCCTTCATTGTTTGGTAGATTTCACGTTTGATCATATATTTCAACTTCTTGTGTGGTGTGTGTGAATTGTATGCATGAGTGTGATTATTGTGTACTTTTCTGTGTATATAAATTACATACTTATGCATATGCCTATGTGCTTGCATGCATGCGTGAGTTCATTCCCAACTCTTCATTACGAAAGCATGCTGTCTGAAGCACTCGACTCAACTGCTGCTTCGTTAGGAAGAAAAACTGGGAGAGTTTGCGTTGCTACTGTGTTACTATTTATGTGTATGAATTATGCATGTTTATTTGACTGTATTGTGTGCATGTGTGTTTGAACTCTTGTATGCGTGATCTATATGAACTATCTTTAGGCATCTAGCTTGCCAAAGTGCGCTTATGTGTGGGGTATGTATGTGGGAACTATGTGCGTGAGGGTAGCTCCCTTGCATTTTTATTTCTGTATGAATGGTGTTTATGATATCATGAGCATATGTTTGATATGCTCGTATATATACCAACTGTATATTTGTGTGTGAATAATATGTGCTCATATATGAGATATGTTTGCATCAAAAAATAATGATGATAATATGTGCTTGTACATTTGTTCGTATATGTGTTTTAGCATGTGTGTGTGTATGCATGCTTCTATTATGTATGCGCGTTTTTTTCTTATACATTTATTGTATTTTGACTAAAAAAATTGTGTTATTAGTTAAGTTGTAATTGATATAGCTATGTATGATTACCAAGTTAATTTAGGTGTAATTGACGTATGCATGTATGTGTCCATTTGCATGTATAATTGAATCGTGCTTGCTTGTGTGAAAGATGTGTGATATGTGTGAAATGTTTATGTATATGCTTGTATGTGAATTTTTTGAATGCGGTATAATTACTTGTTTTGAGAGATTTATGTTTGTGTGCGTGTTATGTCCATACGTGTTTAAACTCTTTTATGTTTAAATGATATAAATTTTCTCTTTATGCATGGGGGTTCATGCTCGGTTAACAAGCATGAGCGTATTTCTATGGGCTCTTATCTATGACATTTACGTGTGAATTGTGTGCGTGAGTTTTATTTTCATGTATTTTTGTTTGTATATTAACTTGATCATAACTGTAGCTTTTTTTTTAAGCCCTATTAATTGATTTTCTTCAACTTCAAACTAACTTAATGGAGTTTAGCGCCTTCTTCCATATTATGCTTCCGAGGGTATCATTTGAATATTGAATTGATAACTTTTATTGTACGCAAATTCTATTAATTATAATAAGGTCTTCCAAGCTACCACCAAAGTCCAATACATATAATTCTTTCTAATTGATCATTTGTCAGAGGATATAGTATTGTACTGAGATTTAACTTTATACCAAAATTTTCATGTTTTTACTTCTATAGTCTTGAAGTAAATCTCTCATCTTTGTCGGTACTATTACCTTTGGATTACAATTTAACTTGACAATCTCTTTTACATATTATTCATTAATTTCTCTACTGAATTCATTTGCTTGATAATTTTATTATGACCCTATATAGATCTGAAAAACCCCTTAACAAAATCGGTTGCAATTTTTTATTTTTTAGGAATGTAATGACAAGAATAAATTACTTTGGCCATTGGTGTTAGCCTTCATTGTTTGGTAGATTTTACAATTGATCATATATTTCAACTTCTTGTGTGGTGTATGTGTGAATTGTGTGCATGAGTGTGATTATTGTTTACTTTTCTATCTGTATAAATTGCTTGCTTATACATATGCTTATGTGCTTGCATGCGTGAGTCCATCCCCAACTCTTCATTGCGAAAGCATGCTGTCAGAAGCACTCGCCTCAACTGCTGCTTTGTTAGGAAGAAAAATTGGGTAAGTTTGCGGTGCTACTGCGTTACTGTTTATGTGTGAACTATGCATGCTCATTTGACTGTATTGTGTGCATGTGTGTTTCAACCCTAGTAAGTCTTTCATCTTTATCGGATACTATTACCTTTGCAATACAATATAACTTGACAATCTCTTTTACATATTATCTCGTTAAGTTCTCTACTGAATTCATTTGTTTGATAATGTTATTAAGACTCTATCTAGATCTTGAAAACCCATTAACAAAATTCATAGCAATTTTTTTCTTTTTTCTTTTTTAGATAGTAATGACAGGAATAAAATCACTTTGGCTATTGGTGTTCAACCTTCACTGTTTGATAGATTTCACATTTAGTCATATTTCAACTTCTTGTATGGTATATGTGAGTAATGTGTGCTTAAGCATGAGATATATTTGAATCAAAAAATAATGAATATAATATGTGCTTGTACGTTTGTTCGTGTATGTGTTTTAACATGTGTGTGTGCATGCATGCTTTTATTATGTATGCGTATTTTTTTTATAATTTATTGAGTTTTGACTAAAAAAAGTTGCATTATTAATTATGTTATAATTTATATAGCTAAGTATGATTTCCTAGTTGATTTAGGTATAATTGTTAGGTGTAATTGGCGTATGCATGTATGTGCCCATGTGCATGTGTAATTGAATCGTATTTGCTTGTGAGAAAGATGTGTGAGCTGTGTGAACTTTTTATATATGTACTTGTATGTGAATTTTTTGAGTGCGAGGTAATTGCATGTTTTGAGAGATTTAAGTCTATGTTTGTGTTGTGTCCAAGCATGTTTAAATTATATAAACTATCTCTGTATGCATGGGGGTTCATGCTCGGCTAGCTAGCATGTGCGTGTTTCTATGGGCGTTTATGTGTGACATTTACGTATGAATTGTATGCGTGAGTTTTATTATCATGTATTTTTATTTGTATATGAACCTGATCATCTCTGTAGCTTTGTTTTCTTAGGCCCTATTAATTAATTTTTTTCAACTTCAACCCAACTTAATGTAGTTTAGCACCTTATTCCATAGTATGCTTCATAGGGTGTCATTTGAATATTGAATTGATAGCTATTATTGTACGCAAATTCTATTAATTAGGATATTGTCTTCTAAGCTACCGCCAAAGTCCAATATATATAATTCTTTTTAATTGATCATTCGTTTGTGGATAAAATGTTGTATTGAGATTTAACTTTTTACCAAAATTTTCATGTTTGTGCTTCCACAGTCTTGAAGTAAATCTCAAATCTTTGTCGGATACTATTATCTTTAGAATACAATGCAACTTGACAATCTCTTTTACATATTATCTCGTTAATTTCTCTAATAAATTCGTTTGCTTGATAATGTTATTATAACCCTATCTTGATTCGGAAAACCTCTTGACAAAATCTATTGACAAAATCCATTGTAAGTTTTTTCTTTTTTCTTTTAGATAGTAATGATAGGACAAACCACTTTAGCCATTGGTGTTCAGCCTTTACTGTTTGGTAGATTTCATATTTGACCATATATTTTAACTTCTTTTGTAGTGTGTGTGAATTGTGTTCATGAGTATGATTATCGTATACTTTTCTGTGTGTCTAAATTACATGCTTATGCATATGCGTATGTGCTTGCATGCATGCGTGAGTCCTTCCCCAACTCTTCATGCGAAAGCATGTTGTCTGAAGCACTCACCTCAACCGTTGCTTCTTTAGGAATAAAAATTGGGAGAGTTTGCTGTGCTACTACATTACTATTTATGTGTGAACTATACGTGTTCATTTGACTATATTGTGTGCATGTGTGTTTGGACTATTGTATGTGTGATCTATATGAACTATCTTTAAGCATGCAGCTTGCCCAAGAGCACTTATGTGTGGGATATATATGTGGGAATTATGTGCATGAGGGTAGCTCCCTCGCATGTTTATTTCTGCATGAATGGTGTTTATGATATCATGAGTATATGTTTGATATGCACGTACATTTATCAAGTGTGTATTTGTGTGAATAATGTGTGCTTACGCATGAGATATGTTTGGATCCAAAAATAATGAAGATGCTATGTGCTTGTACGTTTGTTCATGTATGTGTTTTATCATGTCTGTGTGCATGCATTCTTCTATTATGTGTGCGCGCATTTTCTCCTTATACATTGTTCTGTTTTAACTAAAAAAATTTATGTTTTTAGTTAAGTTGTAATTGATATATCTAAGTATGATTACTTAGTTGATTTACGTGTAATTGTTAGGTATAATTGACGTATGCATGTATGTGTCCATTTGTATATGTAATTAAATTGTGTTTGCTTGTGTGAAAGATGTATGAGATGTGTGAACGGTTTATGTATATGCTTGTAGGTTAATTTTTTGAGTGCGGGATAATTATGTATTTTGAGAGATTTATGTCGGTGTGTTTGTTGTGTCAATGTGTGTTTAAACTCTTATCTTTGCAAGGTGATTACTTGTTTGTGCTTTCATGGTCTTGAAGTGAATCTCTCATCTTTGTTAGATGCCATTACCTTTGGAATACAATATAACTTGACAATCTCTTTTACATATTATCTTGTTACTTTCTCTACTAAATTCATTTACTTGATAATCTTATCATATCTATGTGCTTGCATGCATATGATAGTCCATTCCCAACTGTTCATTGTGAAAGCATGTTGTCTGAGGCACTCATCTCTACCGCTGCTTCGTTAGGAAGAAAAATTGGGAGAGTTTATGGTGCTACTTTGTTACTATTTATGTGTGTAAACTATGCGTGTTCATTTGATGTGTGTTTGAACTCGATCTATATAAAGTATCCTTTGGCATGTAGCTTGCCGAAGAACGCTTATGTGTAGGGTATGTATGTGGGAACTATGTGCGTGAGGGTAGCTACCTCGCATGTTTAATTTTGTATGAATGGTGTTTATGATATTATAAAAATATTAGAAATGATCTTTCTTTATTAGATTTAAACGAGAATTTGACTTTTAACATGACAATGGTGATAGAATTATGGCTTTAAAGATTGTTGTTGATGCTAAGATTATTAATATTATAAGTGCTTATGCTCCTCAAGTAGGTTTGGATATGTGTTCAAAATTAAAATTTTTGGATGATTTAGAAGAATTAATTCAAAAGATACCTCTCGAAGAAAAAAATTTTTATTGGAGGAGATTTAAATGGACATGTTGGTAGAGATGTAAATGATTTTAAAAGCATTCATGGTGGATATGGGTTTGGAATGACTAATGAAGGTGGTAAGACCATATTAGATTTTTTTTTAGCTTATGATTTTTTAATTGCTAATACCTTATTTAAGAAAAGAGGTGAGCATCTCATCACTTATAAGAATGGTTATAGTAAAACTTAGATTGATTATTTTCTTATAAGAAAAGTAGATCGTTTAGATTGCAAAGATTGTAAAGTTATTCCGAGTGAAAGTTTATGTACCCAACATCGCTTATTAGTTTTAGACTTTAAGATGAAAGGACAGAAAATTAAAAATATAGTAAAGCGATTTTCTAGGATTAGATGGGGGCATTTAAAGAATAGTAATAAAAATATTTTTGAGAGTAAGATTTTAGATTCTAAGATTTTATTTGTGCATGAGGATGCTTTTTTGAGAGTAAGATTTTAGATTCTAAGATTTTATTTGTGCATGAGGATGCTAATGTTATGTGGGAAAAAGTGGCTAGTGATATTAAAAATATTGCAAAAGATGTATTTGGAGTATCAAAGGGAAAAGCCCCTAATAGTAAAAATAGCTGGTGGTGGAATCCAATTGTGCAAGAAAAGATAAAAAATAAGAAGATTTGTTATAAAAATTGGTTTAGATGTAAAAATTCTGATAATTGGGAAAGATATAAAGAGGCATGTAAGGATTCTAAGAAAACAATATGTGATGCAAAGATCTTAGCTTTTAATGATTTATATAATAGATTAGATACTAAGGAGGGAGAAAGATATATGTATAAGCTAGCCAAACAAAGAGATAGGAGTAGTAAGGATTTAATTCAAGTGAAGTGTATTAAGGATGCAGATCAAAAAGTACTTTTCTTAGAAGATGACATTCAACAAAGGTGGATGAGATATTTTGATAAACTTTTTAATGAAGATTGTAGGAATACAATTGACTTTAGTGACCTTAGCATCCTAAATGATAATAAAGATTTCTGTTTTTATCGGCGTATTAGTAAAACCGAAGTTAGAGAGGCTTTAAAGAAAATGAAGTGTGGAAAAGCTGTTGGACCTGATGATATCCCAATAGAGATGTGAAAATGCTTAGGAGATGAAGGAATTTCTTGGCTAACTAAACTTTTTAATAATATTTTGAAGACTAAAAAGATGCCAGATGCGTGGAGAATGAGTGTATTGATTCCTATTTATAAGAATAAAGGTGATGCACAAGATTGTGCGAATTATAGAGGAATTAAGTTAATGTGTCACACTTTAAAACTATGGGAGCGAGTTATGGAGCGTAGGCTGCGGCGTGATACTAATGTTTCTCAAAATCAATTTGGATTCATGCCTGGTAGGTCTACTATGGAAGCCATACATTTATTGAGAGGTTTGATGGAGAAATATAGGGAGAATAAGGAGGATCTACATATGATATTTATTGATTTAGAGAAAGCATATGATAAAGTTCCAAGAGAAGTGCTATGGAGAGTTCTTGAAAAGAAAGGAGTTAATAATGCTTATATTCAAATCATTAAAGATATGTATGAAGGAGCTACTACTTGTGTTCAAACACAAGGTGGTTTGACCAAGTATTTCCCTATTTCGGTTGGATTACATCAAGGATCAGCTTTAAGCCCATATCTTTTCGCGTTAGTCATGGATGTTCTCACTAGACATTTACAAGAGGATGTACCCTGGTGTATGCTTTTTGCTGATGATATTCTTCTTGTTGACAAGACTAAAGAGGGAGTTGAAGGTAAACTTGAAGTCTGGAGATCAACCTTAGAGTCTAAAGGTTTTCGCTTGAGTAGATCTAAAACTGAATATATGGAGTGTAATTTTAGCAGTAATAGACCTAGTGAGGGGATTGTGACTTTGGGCGATCGAGTCATTAATAAGAGTACACGTTTTAGATATCTTGGATCTATTGTTCAGAGTGATGGTGAAATAGATGGGGATGTTATCAGTAGAATTCAAGTTGGATGGTTGAAGTGGAGGAATGCATCGGGCTTGTTGTGTGATAGAAAAGTCCCCCTTAAACTTAAGGGAAAATTCTATAAGATGGTGGTGAGACCTGCAATGCTTTATGGTGCAGAATGTTGGCCATTAAAAGAGAAGCACAATACTAAGTTATGTGTTGCGGAGATGAGGATGCTTAGGTGGATGAGTGGATTTACTCTTAGAGACAGGATACGAAATGAGCATATACGTGAAAAGGTTGGAGTAGCTCCAGTGGAGGATAAGATTAGAGAGAGTCGCCTTAGATGGTTTGGTCACATAAAACGGCGGCCTTCCGATGACCCAGTTAGGAAAGTAGAGGTATTAGATTTGACTTATGTTAAGAAAGGTAGAGGTAGACCTAAAAAGACTTGGTTAGAAAATATTAGAAATGACCTTTCTCTATTAGATTTAAACAAGAATTTGACTTTGAACCGGACACAATGGAGAAAAAGGATTCATGTTGCCGACCCCACGTAGTGGGACAAAGGCTTGTTGTTGTTGTTGTTGTTGTTATTGTTGTAACATGACAATGGAGAAAAAGGATTCATGTAGCTGACCCCATGTAGTGGGATAAAGGCTTGATGTTGTTGTTGTTGTTGTGGTGGTGGTGTTTATGATATCATAAGTATATGTTTGATATGTACGCACATGTATCAATTGTGTATTTATGTGTGAATAATGTGCTCATACATGAGATATGTTTGGATCAAAAATAATGAAGATAATATGTGCTTGTACATTTGTTCGTGTATGTGTTTTAGCATGTGTGTGTGTGCATGCATGCTTTTATTATGTGTGCGCATTTTTTCCTTTTACATTTGTTGTTTTGACTAAAAACGTTGCGTTATTAGTTAAGTTGTAATTGATATAGCTAAGTATAATTATTTGGTTGATTTAGGTGTAATTGACGTATGCATGTATGTGTCCATGTGCATGTGTAATTGAATCATGTTTGTTTGTGGGAAATATGTGTGCGCTGTGTGAATTGTTTATGTATGTATTTGTATATAAATTTTTTAAATGCGGAGTAATTATGTGTTTTGAGATATTTATGTCTGTCTTCATATTTTTTTCATGCGTGTTTAAACTCTTTTATGCTTAAATTATATAAATTATCTCTTTATGCATGGGGGTTCATGCTCGGCTAACAAGCATGGGCGTGTTTCTATGGGTGCTTATGTGTGACATTTACGTGTGAATTGTGTGCGTGAGTTTTATTTTCATGTATTTTTGTTTGTATATGAACCTGATCATCTATGTAGCTTTGTTTTCTTAGGCCTTATTAATTGATTTTCTTTAACTTCAACCAAACTTAATGGAGTTTAGCACCTTCTTCCATATTATGTTTCATAGGGTGTCATTTGAATATTGAATTGATGACTATTATTGTACGTAAATTATATTAATTAGAATATAGTCTTCCAAGCTATCGCCAAAGTCTAATATATATAATTCTTTTTAATTGATCTTTCATATGTGGATAAAATGTTGTATTGAGATTTAACTTTTTACCAAAATTATCATGTTTGTGCTTCCATGGTCTTGAAGTAAATCTCTCATCTTTGTCGGATACTATTACCTTTGAAATACAATGCAACTTGATAATCTCTTTTAAATATTATCTCGTTAATTTCTTAATTGAATCCATTTGCTTGATAATGCTATTATGACCCTATCTAGATCTGAAAAACCCCTTAACAAAATTCATTGCAATTTTTTCTTTTTTTTTTAAGGATAATAATGACAAAATAAACCACTTTGTCCATTGGTGTTCAGCCTTCACTGTTTGGTAGATTTTACATTTGGCCATATATTTCAATTTTTTGTGTGGTGTATGTGTGAATTATATGCATGAGTGTGATTATTGTGTACTTTTCTGTGTGTATAAATTACATGCTTATGCATATGCCTATGTGCTTGCATGCATGCGTGAGTCCATTCCTAACTGTTCATTACAAAAGCATGCTATCTGAAGCACTCGCCTCAACCGCTGTTTCGTTAGAAAGAAAAATTGGGAGAATTTGCGGTGCTATTGTGTTACTATTTGTATGTGTGAACTATGCATGTTCATTTGACTGTATTATATGCAATTGTTTTTAAACTCTTGTATGCGCGATCTATATGAACTATCTTCAGGCATATAGCTTGCCCAAGAGCGCTTATGTGTGGGGTATGTATGTGGGAACTATGTGCGTGAGGGTAGCTCCCTCTCATGTTTATTTCTGCATGAATGGTGTTTATGATATCATGAGTATATATTTGATAGGTACGTATATGTATCAACTGTGTATTTGTGTGTGAATAATGTGTGCTTATACATGAGATATGTTTGGATCAAAAAATAATGAAGATAATATGTGCTTGTACATTTGTTCGTGTATGTGTTTTAGCATGTGTGTGTGCATGTATGCTTCTATTATGTATGCGCTTTTTTTATACATTTTTTGAGTTTTGACTAAAAAAAGTTGCGCTGTTAATTAAGTTGTAATTGATAAAGCTAAGTATGATTTCCTAGTTGATTTAGGTATAATTGTTAGGTGTAATTGACGTATGCATGTATGTGTCTATGGGCATGTTTAATTAAATCATGTTTGCTTGTGAGAAAAATGTGTGAGCTATGTGAACTGTTTTTATATGTGCTTGTAAGTGAATTTTTTGAGTGCGGGGTAATTACATTTTTTAGGAATTTATGTCTGTGTGCATGTTGTATCCATGCGTGTTTAAACTCTTTTGTCTTTACGGGATAATTACTTGTTTGTGCTTCCATTATCTTGAAGTAAATCTCTCTTTTTGTTGGATACTATTACCTTTGGAATACAATGCAACTTGACAATCTCTTTTACATATTATTTCGTTAATTTCTACACGAAATTGATTCGCTTAATAATTTTTTTATGACCCTATCTAGATCTGGAAAGCCCCTTACTAAAATCTATTATAATTTTTTCTTCTTTCTTTTTTAGGATAATAATGACAAGAATAAATCACTTTGGTCATTGGTGTTCAACCTTCATTATTTGGTAGATTTCACATTTTGCCATATATTTCAACTTCTTGTGTGGTGTATGTGTGAATTGTATGCATAAGTGATTATTGTGTACTTTTCTGTGTATAAGTTACATGGTAATGTATATGCTTGCATGCATGCGTGAGTCCATTCCTAACTCTTCATTGTGAAAGCATGCTGTCTGAAGCACTCGCCTCAACTGCTGCTTCGTTAGGAAGAAAAATTAGGAGAGTTTGCGGTGCCATTGTGTTACTATTTACGTGTGTGAACTATGCATGTTCATTTGACTGTATTGTGTGCATGTGTGTTTGAAATCTTGTATGCGCGAACTGTATGAATTATCTTCAAGCATGCAGCTTGCCCAAGAGTGCTTATGTGTGGGGTATGTATGTGGGAACTATATGCGAGAGGATAGCTCCCTCACATGTTTATTTCTGTATGAATGGTGTGTATGATATCATGAGTATATGTTTGATATGCACGTACATGTATCAACTAAGTATTTGTGTGTGAATAATGTTTGCTCATGCATGAGATATGTTTGGATAAAAAAATAATGAAAATAATATATGCTTGTACATTTGTTAGTGTATGTGTTTTAGCATGTGTGTGTGTGCATGTATGCTTCTATTATGTGTGCGTATTTTTTTCTTATATATTATTCTGTTTTGACTAAAAAATATTGTGTTATTAGTTAAGTTGTAATTGATATAGCCAGGTATGATTACCTGGTTGATTTAGATGTAATTGCTAGATGTAATTGACGTATGCATGTATGTGTCCATGTGCATGTGTAATTGAATCGTGTTTGCTTGTGTGTAAAATGTGTGAGCTGTGTGAACTATTTATGTATGTGCTTGTATGTGAATATTTTGAGTGCGGGTTAATTACGTATTTTGAGATATTTATGTCTTTGTTGATGCTGTGTCCATGTATGTTTAAACTCTTTTATCTTTACGGAGTAATTACTTGTTTGTGCTTCCATGGTTTTGAAGTAAATCTCTCATCTTTTTAATTGATCATTCATCAGTGGATAAAACAATAAAGATAATATATGCTTGTACGTTTGTTCGTATATGTATTTTGGCATTTGTGTGTGTATGTATGCTTCTATTATGTCTGCCCATTTTTTCTTTAGACATTTACTGTGTTTTGACTAAAAAAAGTTACACTATTAGTTAAGTTGTAATTGATATAGCTAAATATGATTGCCTGGTTGATTTAGGTGTAATTGTTAGGTGTAAATGACGTATGCATGTATGTGTCCATGTGCATGTGTAATTGAATTGTGTTTGCTTGTGTGAAAGATGTGTGAACTGTTTATGTATGTTCTTGTAAGTGAATTTTTTGAATATGGGGTAGTTACGTATTTTGAGAGATTTATGTCTGTGTGCATGTTGTATCCATGCATATTTAAACTTTTATATTTGCGGGGTAATTACTTGTTTGTGCTTTCATGGTCTTAAAGTAAATCTCTCATCCTTGTCGGATACTATTACCTTTGGAATACAATACAACTTGACAATCTCTTTTACATATTATCTCGTTAATTTTTTTACTGAATTCATTTGCTTGATAATGTTATTATGACCCTATCTAGATATGGAAAATCCATTAACTAAATCCATTGTAATTTTTTTCTTTTTTCTTTTTTCTTTTTTAGATAGTAATGACAGGAATAAATCACTTTGGGCATTGGTGTTCAGCCTTCACTATTTGGTAGATTTAACATTTGGTCATATATTTTAACTTCTTGTGTGGTGTATGTGTGAATTGTGTGCATGAGTATGATTATTCTGTACTTTTCTATGTATAAATTACATGCTTGTGCATGTGCCTATATGCTTGCATGCATGTGTGACTCCATCCCTAACTCTTTATTGCGAAAGCATGCTGTCTCAAGCACTTGCCTCAACCACTGCTTTGTTAGAAAGAAAAATTGGGAGAGTTTACGGTGCTACTATATTACTATTTATGTGTGTGAACTATAAGTATTCATTTGACTGTATTCTATGCATGTGTGTTTGAATTCTTGTATGTGCGATCTATATGAACTATCTTTAGACATGTAGTTTACCCAAGAGAGCTTATTTGTGGGGTAAGTATGTGGGAACTTTGTGCGTGAGGGTAGCTCTCTCATATGTTTATTTCTACATGATTGGTGTTTATGATATTATGAGTATATATTTGATATGTACGTACATGTATCAACTGTGTATTTGTGTGTGAATAATGTGTGCTCATGCATGAGATATGTTTAGATAAAAAAATAATGAAGATAATATGTGCTTGTACATTTGTTCGCGTATATGTTTTAACATTTGCATATGCATGCATGCTTCTATTATATGTGCGCATTTTTTTCTTTTACATTTGTTATGTTTTGACTATAAAAAATCGCGCTATTAGTTAAGTTGTAATTTATATAGCTAAGTATGATTATCTTGTTGATTTAGGTGTAATTGTTCGGTGTAATTGACATGCATGTATGTGTCCATGTGCATGTGTAATTGAATTGTGTTTGGTTATGAGAAAGTTGTGTGAGATGTGTAAACTTTTTATGTTTGTGCTTGTATGTGAATTTTTTGAGTGTGGGCTAATTACGTATTTTGAGAGATTTAAGTCTGTGTTCGTGTTGTGTCCATACGTGTTTAAACTATCTAAACTATCTCTTTATACATGGGGGTTCATGCTCGGCTAGCAAGCATTGGCGCGCTTATGTATGATATTTACGTGTGAATTATGTGCGTGAATTTTATTATCATGTATTTTTGTTTGTATATGAACCTGATCATTTCTGTAGCTTTATTTTCTTAGGCCTTATTAATTAACTTTATTCAACTTCAACCCAACTTAATGGAGTTTAACACCTTCCATATTATGCTTTATAGGGTGTCATTTGAATATTAAATTGATAACTATTATTGTACGCAAATTCTATTAATTAAAATATTGTCTTCCAAGCTACCGCCAAAATCCAATACATATAATTCTTTGTAATTGACCATTTGTCAGAGGATAAAATGTTGTATTGAGTTTTAACTTTTTCCCAAAATTTTCATGTTTGTGCTTCCATGGTTTTGAAGTAAATTTCTCATATTTGTCGGATATTATTACCTTTGGAATACAATGCAACTTGACAATCTCTTTTACATATTATCTCGTTAATTTCTCTGATGAATTCATTTGCTTGATAATATAGTTATAACCCTATCTAGATCTAGAAAACAACTTAACAAAATCCATTGCTTTTATTTCTTTAGTTCTTTTTTAGTATAATAATGACAGGAACAAACCACTTTGGCCATTGGTTTTCAGCCTTTACTATTTGGTAGAATTTACATTTGACCATATATTTCAACTTTTTATATGGTGTATGTGTGAATTGTGTGCATGAGTGAGATTATTGTGTACTTTTTTGTCTGTATAAATTACATGCTTATACATATGCCTATATGCTTGCATGCATACGTGAGTCCATCTCTAACTCTTTATTGTGAAAGCATGATGTCTGAAGCACTCGCCTTAACTACAGCTTCTTTATGAAGAGAAATTGAGAGAGTTTGCAGTGCTACTGCATTAATATTGATGTGTGTGAACTATGCGTGTTCATGTGACTGTATTGTGTGCATTTTTGTTTGAACTATTGTATGCACGATCTATACGAACTATCTTTAGGCATGCAGCTTGCCCAAGAGTGCTTATGTGTGGGGTATATATGTAAGAACTATGTGCATGAGTGTAGCTCCCTCGCACGTTTATTTCTGCATGAATCGGGTTTATGATATCATGAGTATATGTTTGATATGCACGTACATTTATCAACTGTGTATTTTTGTGAAAAATGTGTGCTCATGTATGAGATATGTATGAATCAAAAAATAATGAAGATAATATGTGCTTGTATGTTTGTTCATGTATGTGTTTTAACATGTGTGTGTGCATGCATGCTTCTATTATGTGTGAGCGCATTTATTCCTTATACATTATTTTATTTTGACTAAAAAAATTACGCTATTTATTAAGTTGTAATTGATATAGCTAAATATGATTACCTAGTTGATTTAGGTATAATTGACGTATACATGTATGTGTCCATATGCATATGTAATTGAATCATGTTTGCTTATGGGAAAGATGTGTGAGATGTGTGAACTGTTTATGTATGTGCTTGTAGGTAAATTTTGTTGAGTGCGGAGTAATTACGTATTTTGAGTGATTTATGTCTGTGTGCGTGTTGTGTCCATGTGTATTTAAACTCTTTTATCTTTGCGAGTTAATTACTTATTTGTGCTTATATGGTCTTGATGTAAATCTCTCATCTTTGTTAGATACTATTACCTTTGAAATACAATGCAACTTGACAATCTCTTTTACATTTTATCTTGTTAATTTGTCTATTGAATTCATTTGCTTGATAATTTTATTATAACCCTATCTAGATCTGGAAAAACCCTTAACAAAATCCATTACAATTTTTTCTTTTTTATGGTAGTAATGATAGGAATAAATCATTTTGGACATTGGTGCTTAGCCTTCACTGTTTGGTAGATTTCATATTTGGCCATATATTTCAACTTATATGTTGTAGGTGTGAATTGTGTGTATGAGTGTGATTATTGTGTATTTTCTGTGTGTATAAATTACATGTTTATGCATATGCTTATGTGCTTGCATGCATGCGTAAGTCCATCCCCAACTCTTCATTACGAAAGCACGCTGTTTGAAGCAGTCGCCTCTAATGCTGCTTTTTAGAAAAGAAAAATTAGGAGAGTTTGCGATGCTACTGCATTACTATTGATGTGTTGAACTATGCATGTTCATTTGACTGTATTGTGTGCATGTGTGTTTGAACTATTGTATGTGCGATCTATATGAACTATCTTTAAGCCTGTAGCTTGCCCAAGAGCGCTTATGTATGGGGTATGTATGTGGGAACTATGTGCATGAGAGTAGCTCCGTCGCATGTTTATTTCTGCATAAATGATATTTATGATATCATGAGTATATATTTGATATGCACAAACATTTATCAACTGTGTATTTGTGTGAATAATGTGTGCTCATGTATGAGATATATTTGAATCAAAAAATAATGAAGATAATATGCGCTTGTACGTTTGTTCGTGTATTTGTTTTATCATGTGTGTGTGCATGCATGCTTCTATTATGTGTGCGTATTTTTTCATTATACCTTTGTTGTGTTTAGACTAAAAAATATTGCACTATTAGTTAAGTTGTTATTGATATAGCTATGTATAATTACCTGGTTGATTTAGGTGTAATTGTTAGCTGTAATTGACGTATGCTTTTATGTATTCATTTGCATGTAATTGAATCATGTTTGTTTGTGTGAAAGATGTGTAAGCTGTGTGAACTGTTTATATATATGCTTTTATGTAAATTTTTTTAGTGCAGTATAATTAAGTGTTCTGAGATATTTATTTATGTGTGTGTTATTTGCATGCTTGTTTAAACTCATTTATATATAAACTATCTCTTTACGCATGGAGGTTCATGCTCGGCTAGCAAATATGGACATGTTTTTATGAGCGCTTATGTGTCATTTACATGTGAATTGTGTGCGTGAATTTTATTATCATGTATTTTTGCTTGTATATGAACCTGATCATCTCTGTAGCTTTTTTTTAGGCTTTATTAATTGACTTTCTTCAACTTCAACCCAACTTAATGGAGTTTAGCACCTTCCATATTTTGTTTCATAGGGTGTCATTTGAATATTGAATTGATAATTATTATTTTACACAAATTCTATTACTTAGAATATGATCTTCCAAGCTACTGTCAAAGTCCAATACATATAATTCTTTCTAATTGGCCATTTATCAGTGGATAAATTATTGTACTGAGATTTAATTTTATACCAAAATTTTCATGTTTGTGCTTCCAAGGTATTGAAGTAAATCTCGCATCTTTGTCGGATAATATTTCCTTTAGAAAACAATACAACTTGACAATCTCTTTTACATGTTATCTCGTTAATTTTTCAACTGAATTCATTGTCTTGATAATTTTATTATGACCATGTCTAGATCTGAAAAACCTCTTAATAAATTCCATTACAATTTCTTCTTTTTTTCTTTTTTAGGATAGTAATGACAGAAATAAATCATTTTGGCTATCGGTGTTCAGCCTTCATCGTTTGGTAGATTTCACATTTGGCCATTTATTTCAACTTCTTATGTGGTGTTTGTGTGAATTTTATGCATGAGTATGATTATTGTGTATTTTTCTGTTATAAATTGCATGCTTATGCATATGCTATATGCTTGCATGCATGCGTGAGTCTATCCCCAACTCTTCGTTGCGAAAGCATGCTGTCTGAAGCACTCGCCTCAACCGCTGTTTCGTTAAGAAGAAAAATTGGGAGAGTTTGCAATGCCACTGTGTTATTATTTGTGTGAACTATGTATGTTCATTTGACTGTATTGTGTGGATGTGTGTTTGAACTCTTGTATGTGATATCTATATGAACTATTTTTAGGCATGCAGCTTGCCCAAGAGTGCTTATGCGTGGGGTATGTATGTGGAAACTATGTGGATGAGAGTAGCACCTTCGCATGTTTATTTCTGCATGAATGGTGTTTATGATATCATGAATATATGTTTGATATGCATGTATACGTATCAACTGTGTATTTGTGTGTGAATAATGTGTGCTCATACGTGAGATATGTTTGAATCAAAAAATAATGAAAATAATATGTGCTTGTACATTTGTTTGTGTATGTGTTTTAGCATGTGTGTTTGCATGCATGCTTCTATTATGTGTGCGCATTTTTTTTCTTATATATTTGTTGTGTTTTAACTAAAAAAGTTTCTCTATTAGTTAAGTTGTAATTCATATAACTAAGTATGATTACCTGGTTGATTTAGGTGTAATTGTTAGGTGTAATTGACGTATGCATGTATGTCTCCATGTGCATGTGTAATTAAATTATATTTGCCTGTGTGAAAGATGTGTGTGCTGTGTGAACTGTTTATTTATGTGCTTGTATGTGAATTTTTTGAGTGCGGTGTATTAAGTGTTATGAGAGATTTATATCTACGTATGTGTTGTGTGCATGCGTGTTTAAACTTTTTTTATGCTAACTATGTAAACTCTCTTTATGCATGGGGGTTCATGCTCAGCTAGCAAGTATGGGCATGTTGCTATGGGCGTTTATGTGTGACATTTGCTTGTCAATTGTGTGTGTGAGCTTTATTATCATGTATTTTTGTTTGTATATGATCCTGATCATCTCTGCAGCTTTATTTTCTTAGGCTCTATTAATTGACTTTCTTTAACTTCAACCCAACTTAATAGAGTTTAGCACCTTCCATATTATGTGCGTGAGCTCATCATATGAATTTAGTAGAAAAATTAAGGAGATAATATGTAAAAGATATTATCAAATTGCATTGTATTTCAAAGGTAATAGCATCCAACAAAGATAAGAGATTTATTTCAAGACCATGGAAGCACAAACACGAAAATTTTGGTATAAAGTTAAATCTCAGTACAACATTTATCCACTAATAAATGGTCAATTAGAAAGAATTATATGTATTAGACTTTGGAATACAATGCAACTTGACAATCTTTTTTACATATTATCTCATTAATATCTCTACTGAATTCATTTGCTTGATAATGTTATTATAACCCTATCTAGATCTGGAAAACTCATTAATAAAATCCATTTCAATTTTTTCTTTTTAAAGATAGTAATGACAGGTACAAACCATTTTGGCCATTGGTGTTCAACCTTCACTATTTGGTAGATTTTATATTTAGTCATATATTTCAACTTCTTGTGTGTATGAGTGTGATTATTGTGTATCTTTTTGTGAGTATAAATTACATGTTTATGCATATGCCTATGTGCTTACAGGTATGCGTGAGTCAATCTCTTACTCTTCATTACGAAAGCATGCTGTCTGTAGCACTCGCCTCAAACGCTATTTCTTTAGGAAGAAAAATTGGGAGAGTTTGCGGTGCTAATGCATTACTATTGATGTGTGTGAATTATGCGTGTTCATTTGACTGTATTGTGTGCATGCGTGTTTAAACTATTGTATGCACGATTTATATGAACTATTTTTAGGCATGCAGCTTGCCCAAGAGCGCTTATGTGTGGGGTATGTATGTGGGAACTGTGCATGTGGGTAGCTCCCTCGCATGTTTATTTTTGTATAAATAGTGTATATGATATCATGAGTATATTCTTGATATACATATACATTTATCAACTGTGTATTTGTTTGTGAATAATGTCTGCTCATGTATGAGGTATGTTTGGATCAAAAAATAATGAAAATAATATGTGCTTATACATTTGTTCGTGTATTTGTTTTACCATATGTGTGTGCATGCATGCTTCTATTATGTGCGTGCATTTTTTCCTTATATCTTTGTTGTGTTTTGACTAAAAAAAGTTACGCTATTAGCTAAGTTACAATTGATATAGCTATGTATGATTACCTGGTTGATTTAGGTGTAATTGTTAGCTGTAATTGACGTATGCATGTATGTGTCCATATGCATGTGTAATTGAATAGTGTTTGCTTGTGTGAAGGATGTGTAAGCTATGTGAACTATTTATGTATGTGCTTTTATATAAATTTTTTAAGTGTAATATGATTAAGTGTGTTGAGATATTCATGTATGTGTGTTATTTGCATGCTTGTTTAAACTCATTTATATATAAACTATCTCTTTATGCATTGAGGTTCATGCTTGGCTAGCAAACATGGACGTGTTTCTATGGGCGCTTATATGTTTCATATACATGTAAATTGTGTGCGTGAGTTTTATTATCATGTATTTTTGCTTGTAAATGAACCTGATCATCTCTGTAGCTTTGTTTTCTAAGGCTCTATCATTTGAGTTTCTTTAACTTCAACCCAACTTAATGGAGTTTAGCACCTTCTTTCATATTATGTTTCATAGGGTGTCATTTGAATATTGAATTGATAACTATTATTTTACGCAAATTCTATTAATTAGAATATAGTCTTCCAGGCTACCGCCAATGTCCAATATATATAATTCTTTCTAATTAACTATTTATTAGTGGATAAAATATTGTACTGAGATTTAACTTTATATCAAAATTTTCTTGTTTGTACTTCCATAATCTTGAAGTAAATCTCTCATCTTTGTCGGATAATATTTCCTTTAGAATACAATGCAACTTAATAATCTCTTTTACATGTTATCTCATTAATTTTTTGACTAAATTCATTTTCTTGATAATTTTATTAGGGTTTACTCTAGATCTGAAAAACCTTTTAAGAAATTACATTGCAATTTCTTCTGTCTTTTTTAGGATAGTAATGACAGAAATAAATTATTTTGGCTATCGGTGTTAAGCTTTCACTGTTTGATAGATTTCACATTTGGCCATTTATTTCAACTTCTTGTGTGGTTTATATGTGAATTGTGTGCATAAGTGTGATTATTGTGTACTTTTTTGTGTGTATAAGTTGCATGCTTATACATATGCTTATGTGCTTACATGCATGCGTGAGTCCATCCCCAACTCTTCATTGTGAAAGCATGCTGTCTGCAGCACTCGCCTCAACCGCTATTTCTTTAGGAAGAAAAATTGGAAGAGTTTGCAGTGTTATTGTGTTATTATTTATGTGTGTGAACTATATATGTTCATTTAATTGTATTGTGTGCATGTGTGTTTGAACTCTTGTATATGCGATATCTATATGAACTTATTTTAGGCTTGCAGCTTGCCCAAGAGCGCTTATGTGTGGGGTATGTATGTGAAAACTATGTGCATGAGGATAGCTTGCTCGCATTTTTATTCCTGCATAAATGGTGTTTATGATATCATGAGTATATGTTTGATATGTATGTACATGTATCAACTGTGTATTTGTGTGTGAATAATGTGTGCTCATGCATGAGATATGTTTGGATCAGAAAATAATGAAGATAATATGTGCTTGTACGTTTGTTCGTGTATATATTTTGGCATGTGTGTGTTTGCATGCATGCTTCTATTATATGTGCGTATTTTTTTCGTATACATTTGTTTTGTTTTAACTAAAAAAAGTTTTGCTATTAGTTAGGTTGTAATTGATATAGCTAAGTATGATTACCTAGTTGATTTATGTACTTGTATGTGAATTTTTTGAGTGTGGTGTATTAAGTGTTATGAGAGATTTATGTCTGCGTGCATATTGTGTGCATGCGTGTTTAAACTTTTTTTATGCTTAAACTATGTAAACTATCTCTTTATGCATGAGGGTTCATGCTCAGCTAACAAGCATGGGCATGTTTCTATGGGCGCCTATGTGTGACATTTACGTGTGAATTGTGTGCGTGAGTTTTATTATCATATATTTTTGTTTGTATATGAATCTGATAATCTCTGTAGGTTTATTTTCTTAGGCTCTATTAATTGACTTTCTTCAACTTCAACCCAACTTAATGGAGTTTAGCACCTTCTTCCATATTATACTTCATAGGGTGTCATCTAAATATTGAAATCATATTGTACGCAAATTTTATTAATTAGAATATGGTCTACCAAGCTATCGCCAAAGTCCAATACATATAATTCTTTCTAATTGATCATTTGTCAGTAAATAAAATGTTGTACTGAGATTTACCTTTATACCAAAATTTTCATGTTCCATGGTCTTGAAGTAAATCTCACATCTTTGTCGATACTATTATCTTTGGAATACAATGCAACTTAACAATCTCATTTACATATTATCTTGTTAATTTCTCTACTTAATTCATTTGCTTAATAATGTTATTATAACCTTATCTAGATCTGAAAACCCCTTAATAAAATTCCTTACATTTTTTTTTCTTTTTCAGGATAGTAATGACAGGAACAAACCACTTTGGCCATTGACGTTTAGCCTTCACTAATTGATAGATTTCACATTTGGCCATATATTTCAACTTCTTGTATGGTGTATGTGTAAATTGTGTGCATGAGTGTGATTATTATGTACTTTTTGTGTGTATAAATTACATGCCTATGCATATGCCTATGTGCTTGTATGCATGTGTGAGTTCATCCCCAACTCTTCATTACGAAAATATGCTATCTGAAGCACTTCCCTCAACCGCTGTTGCTTCATTAGGAAGAAAAATTGGGAGAGTTTGTGGTGCTACTGTGTTATTATTTGTGTGTGAACTATATATGTTCATTCGACTGTATTATGTGCATGTGTGTTTGAACTCTTGCATGCGTGATCTATATGAGCTATTTTTTGGCATGCAGCTTGCCCAAGAGCACTTATGTGTGGGGTATGTATGTGGGAACTATATGCGTGAGGGTAGCTACCTCACATATTTATTTTTGCATGAATGGTGTTTATGTTATCATGAGTATATGTTTGATATGCACGTACATGTATCAAGTGTGTATTTGTGTGTGAATAATGTATGCTCATGCATGAAATATGCTTGGATAAAAAAATAATGAAGATAATATGTGCTTGTATGTTTCTTCGTGTATATGTCGCATGTGTGTGTTCATGCATGCTTCTATTATGTGTGCATTTTTTCCTTATACATTTATTGTATTTTGACTAAAATAAGTTGTGCTATTAGTTAGTTGTAATTGATATAGTCAAATATGATTACCTAGTTAATTTTGGTGTAATTGTTATGTGTAATCGACGTATGTATCTATATACAACAATAACAATAACAAGCCTTTGTCCCACTACGTGGGGTCGGCAATATGAATCCTTTTTCTCCATTGTGTCCGGTTCAAAGTCAAATTCTCGTTTAAATCTAATAGAGAAAGATCATTTCTAATATTTTCTAACCAAGTCTTTTTAGGTCTACCTCTACCTTTCTTAACATAAGTCAAATCTAATACCTCTACTTTCCTAACTGGGTCATCGGAAGGCCGCCGTTTTATGTGACCAAACCATCTAAGGCGGCTCTCTCTAATCTTATCCTCCACTGGAGCTACTCCAACCTTTTCACGTATATGCTCATTTCGTATCCTGTCTCTAAGAGTAAATCCACTCATCCACCTAAGCATCCTCATCTCCGCAACACATAACTTAGTATTATGCTTCTCTTTTAATGGCCAACATTCTGCAACGTATGTATCTATATATATATATATATATATATATATATATATATATATATATATATATATGTCCATGTGCATGCGTAATTGAATCGTGTTTACTTGTGTGAAAGATGTGTGAGCTGTGTGAACTCTTTATGTATGTGCTTGTATGTGAATTTTTTGAGTGCGGTGTAATTACGTGTTTTGAGAGATTTATGTTTGATGAGGACATCAACAGGTGATTCTGGCTCGTCTATTAGAGGAAGAATCGTAGATCGACAGCTACGATTATGAGTCTTTATTTATGATTCATTTTTTTATGTATTATTTTATTTTGTGTTTTTGTCTTTATCATTTTACCCTTATGAGGGCTTAGTTCTTGATGTAGCCCAAAGAAAATTTGTCTTTGCATCTCTTTTTATTTTATGGTCTGTATATAGAGGTCTTCACTATTGTATGAGGTTAATGATTGATTAATAAAATTTCTTGCATTCTTATTCTCATGAGCATGGTGAGTTATAGAGAGAGGAGAAGTCACTAGGTGAGGGCAAAAGCAATACACCCACCAACCACAGGAAGAGTTCTGGTTCGTGATCCGCCATCTCCCCCAAGTTCATTCCTCCTAGCCGCCGGCTTCCCTTCCCAAAGCCCTTCTAACCACCGGCCAAGAAACCCCCTCCACCTTCTAGCTGATGGCCACCATTCCCCTCCACCCAACCTGCTGGCCTAATCCCCACTACTCGCCGGTCAAATCCCATCCAGAAGCCGCCAGCCATGCCTCCTCCTCTTCTACACCTAACTGCAAGCCCTAAGCCCTCTCCCCAAAGACCTAGCCGCCCCCCCCCCCCCCTTGTTCCCCTACATTCATTAGTTTCCTAAATTAGCCCACTATTGATTTAGGTGTAATTGACGTATGAATGTATGTGTCCATGTGCATGTGTAATTGAATCATGGTTGCTTGTGTGAAAGATGTGTGAGCTATGTGAACTGTTTATGTATGTGCTTGTATGTGAATTTTTTGAGTGCAGTGTAATTACGTATTTTGAGAGATTTATGTCTGTGTGCGTGTTATGTCCATGCATGTTTAAACTTATTTTTATATAAACTATCTCTTTATGCATTGGGGTTCATGCTCGGCTAGTAAACATGGGTGTGTTTTTATGAGCGCTTATATGTGACATTACGTGTGAATTGTGTGCGTAAGTTTTATTATCATGTATTTTTGTTTGTATATGAGCCTGATCATCTTTGTAGCTTTATTTTCATAGGCCTTATTAATTGATTTTCTTCAACTTCAACCCAACTTAATGGAGTTTAGCACCTTCTTCCATATTATGCTTCATAGGGTATCATTTGATTATTGAATTAATGACTATTATTGTACGCAAATTCTATTAATTAGAATATAGTCTTCTAAGCTACCGCCAAAGTCCAATACATACACTTTTTTCTAATTAACCATTTGTTAGTGGATAAAATGTTGTACTGAGATTTAACTTTATACAAAAATTATCATGTTTGTGCTTCCATTGTCTTGAAGTAAATCTCTCATCTTTGTTGGATGCTATTATCTTTGGAATACAATGCAACTTGGCAATCTCTTTTACATATTAGCTCGTTAATTTTTCTATTGAATTCATTTGCTTGATAATGCCATGATGACCCTATCTAGATTTGGAAAATCCCTTAACAAAATCCATTGCAAAATTTTACTTTTTTCTTTGTTAGGATAGTAATGACAGGAATAACCCACTTTAGCCATTGGTGTTCAGCCTTCACTATTTGGTAGATTTCATATTTGACCATATATTTCAACTTCTTGTGTGGTGTATGTGAATTATGTGCTGAGTGTAATTATTGTGTGCTTTTCTGTATGTATAAATTACTGGCTTATGCATATGTCTATGTGCTTACATGCATGCATGAGTCCATCCCCAACTCTTAATTACGTAAGCATGCTGTCTGAAGTGGTCGTCTCAACCACTACTTATTTAGGAAGAAAATTGAAAGAGTTTGCGGTGCTACTGTGTTACTATTTGTTGTGTGTGAACTATGCGTGTTCATTTGATTGTATTGTGTACATGTGTGTTTGAACTCTTCTATGCGTGATCTATAATGAACTATCTTTAGGCATGCAGCTTGCCAAGAGCGCTTATGTGTGGGGTATGTATGTGCGAACTATGCCGTGAGGTAGCACCTGTTTATTTCTACATAAATGGTGTTTATGATATCATGAGTATATGTTTGATATGCATGTATATGTATCAACTGTATATTTGTTTGTGAATGAGTGTGCTCATGCATGAGATAATGTTTTGGATAAAAAAATAATAAAAATAATATGTGCTTGTACTTTATTCGTGTATGCGTTTTAGCATGTGTGTGTGCATGCATGCTTTTATTATGTATGCGCATTTTTTATACATTTGTTGAGTTTTGACTAAAAAAAGTTGCGTTATTAATTAAGTTGTAATTGATATAGCTAAGTATGATTTCCTAGTTGATTTAGGTATAATTGACGTATGCAATATGTGTCCATGTGCATATGTAATTGAATTGTGTTTGCCTTATGTGAAAGATGTGTGAGCTGTTTGAACTATTTATGTATGTGCTTGTATGTGAATTTTTTCAGTGCAATGTAATTATTGTTTTGAGAGATTTATGTTTGTGTGCATGTTGTGTCCATATGTGTTTAAACTCATTTTTATGTAAACTCTCTATGCATGGGGTTCATGCTCGGCTAGCAAGCATGGGCGGTTTCTATGAGAGCGCTTATGTATGACATTTACGTATGAATTGTGTGCGTAGTTTTATTATCATGTATTTTTTTTTATATGAACCTAATCATCTCTGTAGCTTTATTTTCTTAGGCCCTATTATTTGAGTTTCTTTTAACTTCAAACCAACTTAATGGAGTTTAGCATCTTTCTTCCATATTATGCTTCATATGTCATTTGAATATTGAATTGATAACTATTATTGTACACAAATTCTGTTATTTAGAATATGGTTTTCCAAGCTACCCCAAAGTCCAATACATATAATTCTTTCTAATTGTCCATTTGTCTGTGACTAAAATGTTGTAACTGAGATTTAACTTTATACCAAAATTTTCATATTTATGCTTCCATGGTCTTGAAGTAAATATCTCATCTTTGTTGGATACTATTACCTTAGGAATACAATGCAACTTGACAATCTCTTTTACATATTATATCATTAATTTCTCTCTACTGAATTCATTGCCTGATAATGTTATTATGACCCTGTCTAGAACTGGAGAATCCCTTAACTGTTGAGAATTGATAGTAAGACCTTTGGTAGGTAGTAAGACCTTGTATACTACAGTTAAGCTGACACTTGTAATCA